>JAULKQ010012833.1:0-11753 GCA_032356285.1 Smithsoniella earleae | reverse complement strand
GCTGCAGTTGAGTCAACTGTATGCTCGCTGGTTGATGCCTGAAGATTGAATTGCACCGGTAACTGAACGGGTGAAGTTTGCATCAGTTATCTGTGTTGTGGTGAAGCTAGTTTCGAGTGCTGCCGCTCCCAAAACGAAACAGGTGGGGAATTCGAGTGTTATGGGACACTGTACTAGTGTTCAATTCCGAATGTTTTTTTTTGATGACACACAGCCCGTATTTAAGGGGTTTTTTTTATCGTATTTTGAGCTCAAATTCATCAGGGCATATATAGAAGTCTCGTATCTTGACAGGCTCATGTTTCACTGACGTGAAGCCAGAAGCTAGGGCTGGGTGTCACAAGAATAGGTGAACATACCGATGCTTCTTGCTGAGCACCCTTTGGTAAGCCCCCGGTTCTAAAACAGTGAGAGCAGATCAATACCGTTTGCATGAGTGGTTACCAGGGGCCTGGCAATAGGCCAGGCCTCTCTGTGTCGTATTCGGTATTGAGTCAGTTCGTGTTAACACGAGTGCCACAGGGGTTGGGCACAGACCGGTCTTCTGATCTACGGCTATTCAGGCTTCACTTCGGTGACCATATATAATTAAGTATACTTTACTCTCTCTCGTGAAGAACCCACTCGTTTTGCTAAGTAGGAATGATCAATGTTACAAGCCGTTGGTGACCTGAGCAGTAATGAGTGGCTACCAGGGGTCTGGCAGAACGCCGGGCCTGTCTACGGCCTGATTTTGTTCAAAATGGCTCCTATTTTGCTCTGTTGGTTTTGGTCATCATTTACCCTATGAAATCTGGGTTGAATGAAACCCCAAAGAAGCCGTACACTACAGCCATTTCACTGTAACTAGAGAAGCCGTGTAATATCATGTAGCACTTGTCTACTTTCATCAGTGCTGATGCGCTCTATCGAAGGAGCTTGCCAGCCCAGCTTGGGAGTGTGAGCTGGGTCAAGTGGGTTGGCGGCTGTGCTGTGTGCAGCCGCCTATCCCTGGAACCAACGATTGACATGTTGAGCTAGCTCTGTTGCAACTCCTGCAGTTGCCAGTGCGAATGCGCCGGCATTATGCTACATGAGAATTGTTTTGATATGCCATGTACTTGAAAGAGTGCCACGTAAGAAACAGGATCGATGTTGGATTCGGTTATGAAGCTGGAGTCGTCCGTTAGATGTGCAATAACAGTCTAACGCTGGCGCTCTCATTTCGAGTTTCCTTCCACTCTTTTGGTTGCGAGCAATTTTTCTCACCCAATGGTGCCTCCAGTTCACAGCGACATATGCACGTTGCCGAACAAGAGGACCGCAGAGGTGCTCCAAGTTTTGTCACTGTCATGACCCAGACTACTGTGTAAAATAGTGATGAATAATTGGATCAGAGCGTCCTCAATAGATATGACTTCTGCGTGGCACATGAACGTCCCTTGCTTTCATGCACCCCCTGGTGAAGCAGCCTGGCTTCACCCGTTCGGGGTCACCCAACAACTGTGCAAAAAACGTACATGCAATTCTGTTGTAGCATGCATTCTCACTGGTCCATTACTCAGTCACCTGTTAAGCAAACTGCTGTATGAGATGTGCAAAGCCAGTCTCCTGGTGAGCCACTCAGTGAGACTGCGATTGTATTTGTGCCTTAATTACCTGAAACATGTCTGATGAAAGAACAAAGCAGCAGTTGTGAGCACGGTTAATCCAAGGTAAGGGCAGACTGCCACTCCTGTGGTGGTCTCTTGCGAGCATCGCAGTACTGCCCGGGACGTCGTCTTCCATTGAGAGGACCCGGTAATAGAACTTGCCTTTGTTACCGCAACATTCCAGTACTGTGCACCAATCCGCCTTGTCAAAATTGCCAAAGTTACAAACGTGTGTGATTGGCGTTTTGAATGCAGGCGATACGCCGTAGCAGAGAGGAGTATTTCAATGGCTACAAAGCGGATATGGATCAGCGCAAGCAAGCAAAAGAAGAGGAGGAGCAAATCCGTCAGGAAGCAGAAATGGCTAAGATTCAGGCCGAAGTGAAGAAAGGTAACTACGGAAAGAAGAAGAATGTTTTCTCTGGAAATCCTATGGATGAAGTCGATAAAGAGTCAGACTCAGACTAGCTGCTCGGGCATTTCATTCTATGATTGCAAACACATCCTTGAAGCAGTTCGTGCAACTGCATCGGTTTTTATCCTAGTGGAACGATAAAAGTTGCACCATGCGACCATCCAAGACATGGGTGGCCATATTTGAGTAGATTGGCAACTACGTTCATCAAATCAGCGTACAGATGTTTCAACGACGTAGAATTGCATGTTAATTCTCAACACTATGATCACCGCAACAAAAGGGGAAGTTACATCCGATTGAAACAATGATACAAAGCTAAAAAACACATCAGACGCTCAGTATTTGCTTCTATCATCACCTTGACAAGCCTGATCTAATCCTGGGTACAGTGTGAACAGGCATTCCCTTTTGATTACGATTGATAACCTCACGCGCAAGCTTCACCTGCTTCCCAAGCACTAGCACCGACACCGTCCCTGCACCATTCGCACCACGTGCCAGCCGGCCAACTCTGCGTACATACTCAGAAGGGTCGCGCGGAAAATCGAATAGCACCACGTGCTCTACGTGGACGCTATCAATCCCTCTGGATGTTCTGCACAGACATTTTTGATTAGGCGATGTGCTGGATTCAACATAAATGCATTTTTGTAGATGTACACCTGTCAGTGCAAACAAGGATTTGCATCCGATCATCGGGCTTTGGAGGCGACAGGAACTTCTGCAGCATTTTGGGTCTAACAGCGGGGCCAATGGCAGCATGATGCGGGACAACTTGGAAGCCTTTAGAGCGCTCGTTGGCAGGTTTATAGTGACGGTTGATGAAATTTTCAACATCACGGCATGACTCAATCTTGTTGCAGAAAACAATAGTGCGGGGGACGGGGTGCTTGTTCAACAGATCACCCAAAGCATCCAGTTTGCGCTTTATGCCTGATTCCAGTGTGACCTCTGAGCCACCCGAGCAGTCCACAAGCTGCTCTGTCACTCCTGCATGGCCCCAGTGACTGAATTAAACCATGCAAAAGCTGAATACCACAAGAAACGTTAATAGTTGTTTAAAAACAGGTTGAATATTCGTGGGTAAGGATTATAGCGTCAGTGATACAGTCTTGTAGGACTGCAACAAATAGACAGACGATCCTTACCTGCAGCAACAAGATGTAAATTTGGCCCTACTGCAGCAACAATGTCAGGAAACATCTGCTGCAATTGTAGCGACGTTTCCTCAGGGAGGGTGGCAGTGACGAAGATGGAATGAGGGCATTTGTCCACAAGAGGCCCTACTTCTTCCTGGAATGACCCCCTGGCACCAAGCAGGACATCTACTTCGTCAAATACTATCACCTGCGCAAACCGACGAACCAGTTTGTACGACATGATAATTGAACTTGACCGCTCAAGCAGGAAAACGTCAAACCGCGCGTACCTTGCAACTTTTCATTGACAACGACGGCCCCAGCAGTTTTTGGAAACGCCCTGGGGTACATATAGCAATGTCGACCCCTTCTTTTAACATGTCTCGTTGGTGCTGTAACTTGTGTGCCCCAGTGAACGCTGCCGCGCGAAACTTCAGCACCTGTATCGCATTTCTGATTCTATGGGCGCTCACATACACGGCTCCTGAACGCGTTAAAACTCCGCGAGGCTCTGTGACTGCACTTTACGGTAAAGCGTTTCAACTTCAACGTGGGAGAAAATTATGAGTGATGTTTATCGAGTTAACAGATGAATCAGGGTGACTGGTACATCTGTAGGTAAGATCGATAATTGATTTTCCTGCACTCTCACTGCAGAAGCTGCATGTAAGCAGCACCCACTCGGACGGCAGGGTAGTGCGTGAAAGGCGCGTGACGATAGAAATTTCACTCAAGTTATGATCCATTCTAACACCCTTTATCAAAACTAGACATTTTTTTTTGTGCGAATTGCTTGTGTGGGATCCCACTGGTACACTCACCTTTGACAAAGAACGACATGTCGAGACCACCTGTCCACAAAGCTCTTCCGTAGGACATAGTACGACAGCCCGAGGTTGGTTGGGTTGAGTTAGTTTCCCACCCGCGGCAAGTTCCTGCTCCTTAATGCTTTGAATTACTGGCACCAAGTATGCTAGCGTCTTGCCGCTGCCTGCCTGATCCGCAACAATAACTCTCTTGCTGCCTGGATCAAGGTTCAGGCTTACATCCTGTGCCAAGAGCCTACGTCACCACTTTGTTTGCTGCTTATTCAGGGATGGTGGATGTAGTCGGGTCAAACCTTTGAATATCGCTAACAAAGCCTCTGCTTGGATGTGAGAGGGGCGGGTAATGCCCAGGTTCTGCAGTGCTTCCACAAGTGCAACATTAGCACCAAGCTGTTCCCAGGACTCTCTCGAAAAAAAATCTCTCTTAAAACGGGGAGCGCCGCTTCTCCCGCGCTGTGGCACCCTGGCGTGCTTGGAAGCTATAGCACGTGCTTGGTGTAAGTTACCGCACAATGATGCATGTAGCTCCGGACTGGTTATGTTGTTGTTGCAGAAAAGGTGAGCCAGGCGTTGGGCCTGGTTTGATTTCGGGAGATAAGGACGAAGAGTGATCCTGCTGAAAGAGCGTGCAACACTATAATTCCTGTACCACAAGGTTTATTAAGCTACAAACTCACCGTTATTAATGCAACTGAATATTAGTTATTGTGAGCGAGGCGTGTTTCTGTGTCTCGGAAGCCTTTATCGGGTGACTTCAGGCCGATTGATTGAGCTCTCAGAATAAATTCTATAAAAGGCGTACCAAGATATACGAAAAGGCATGCTTTACTCTAAAATGCCTTAGGATATCATGTGCATGACCACACGGGTTGATGCAATTTTTTGCTCCACACCGTCTTTAATACTGGTAAGTTGGCAGGTGATAGGTCAAAATCGGGTTGTAAATCCGAATGTTTTGCCCCAAAAGGTAACAGGGCGCTTCTGTACAACAGAAAGGTAACTCAATTCAATAATTGCTCCGAGAGGCGGAAGGTCACTGAAGACTACTCCTTAATGCAACGGTTTTGACGATGGCACAGGATTACGGAGAAACGAGGTTGGGCCGCAACGAACACTCCTGCTTAAGAATGTTACCGCACGGTATGAGTTTATTCAGGAAGCAAGCAGCACAAAGGTGTGACACCTACGACACACCAGCTGCAGGGGTGCACTGCGACCGCCACGGCGGCGCATCGCATCCTTCACGTGTCTTGGTTGTAGCACAATGGGAAATTTCATCGCTTGTGCATTATGGCAAGGGTTCAGCTTCGCAATACGTAGAATGGCCACAACCACTATGAGTTCGTTTCAGTCCATGTTGCTAACATAGTCAAAGTGGAAAGTCGCTTCTGTGCATTCGAAGGTCAACGGTCTGCTTGACGACTCTGCAAACAGAGGTACCACCGCTCTAAGCGAGCTTATGTGAGCTGAGCCAGAAATGTCAGTCCAAATGAAGGTGCTTTTTTTCCTCTTAGAGTACCTGCTGTCCACGCTTCATGTATAGTTGTCTTTGGATACGTTTCGTGGAGTAAACTATTGTCCTTTACTTTCGTGCACTTGAGAACTACGGTATGAAGAGTTTTCTTAAGTTCCTTGAACGCTCGCATGAAGCTAGGAAAAGCAACTTGAACATTTCAATTGGTAACGATGGGCGTTGCATCACAAGGGTTATTGGCCTCGATCAAGGGTGTGACAGCATTATCTTGAGCATCACTAGATCATGGCGCTTACCACTCAAACATTCAATGGAGTAAGAGCGACCTTAATAACAAGTGCGTGGTTTGTGCTTTGTCAGGTTGCAGGCCTTGTTGAAAAGGCCTTCAGCCTGTTTATGTTCGTTCGTAATCTGATCATAATGTTCAGAATCTGATTGGATGAGTTACAACTATTAGCTAAATGGCGGGATTTTTTAGCACTGCTTAAAGTCCGCGTGCGAAAAGGAATGAGTTTCATTCCAGGTAGGTGGATCCGGTTCTGTCTGTCTACACCTACCGTGATCGGCATGAATGAGTACAGACCTGAAAAAACCGAGAAGACATTTGACGTTTGTAATAATTCATCTTGCACTTGTAGTTCTCCGCGCTCTCACAATTAGTACGCAATATGACCTTACGAAGAACCACCGGGTTCCACATTAACCCCACGGGATCACTTTGATTTGCAAAAATTTTATTGTGGTGTTCTCCAAATTTTACTGTTCATTATGGCCTTGGCTCACTATGTGTGTTTGGTCATAGTCCTACCCACTCATTCCAACCGAGGACGCGGATATGTCCCCACAGAGTTGGAAAAACTTCACTGATTCTGCAGAAATATATGTAGGCAAGGTTTACCAGGCAAGCTGGCGGCCAGCCGGCACACGTGTCCGCTGGTGCTTCACGCCAGTCATTCGTCAAGCTAACTGTGCGAGCACCAACTCCTGCGAGCACCGCCCCAAACACGCGCTCTACAGCTGCGCTTGCAGTAGCAGATGCTCCCAGCATTGAGAGCTCAGCAGCTTCTGGTGCACCTAAGCCCATCACCAAGATTCTTATTGCCAACCGTGGAGAAATTGCTGTGCGAGTGATCCGTGCGTGCAAGGAACTTGGGATCAAAACAGTGGCAGTTTACTCTAAGGCCGACATGAACTCGCTCCACGTATCACTCGCAGACGAAGCTGTTTGCATTGGAGAAGCTCCTTCTAGCGAGGTTTGTTCCATCTTGCATTAGTTCGGACATGACTCCTGCCTGTTTCGTTGAAACTGTTCGCATGCAGCATGCTCGCTAAGTTTTATCATCCTCGAAGAAATCGTGCCACTTCGCCAATAAGGTCATGTGGATGTTGACACAGGCGTGATTGCCGTGCAGTCATACCTCAATATTCCCAACCTGCTATCTGCTGCACTGTCTCATGGAGCCGAAGCCATTCACCCTGGCTACGGTTTTCTTTCTGAAAATGCATCTTTTGTCCAAATGTGCAACGATCATGGGATCACGTTTATCGGTCCAAAGCCGGACAGCATCACTGTTATGGGAGACAAAGCAACTGCAAGGAAAACAATGCACGCAGCCGGTGTGCCAACCGTGCCTGGCTCCCCGGGACTAGTCCTTACAGAAGAGGACGCTAAGAAGGTGAGCCAGTTCACCTGATATGTGACATCATTTCAAAAAAGCCGTGGCTTGTTTGTAACAGCCCTAACACTCGCTGTCCAGGTCGCTGATGACATTGGTTTCCCATTGATGATTAAAGCGACTGCCGGTGGCGGTGGTCGAGGAATGCGACTTGTTCAAGAAGAAAAAGACTTCATCAGATTGCTGCGAGCAGCTCAGTCTGAAGCAGAGGCGGCATTCGGAAACGGGGCTTGCTACATTGAGCGCTACGTCCAAAACCCTCGTCACATTGAAGTCCAGGTATGTAGTTAAGACCCACCTACGGCTCAAGTCAGCAAATGCAACAGCAACTAGTGCCCACCACGGAATGATAAATGAATTTGAATCGTTCAGGTACTCGCTGACACCCACGGCAATGCGATCCATCTCGGCGAGAGAGACTGCAGTATCCAGCGTCGTAACCAAAAGCTCGTCGAGGAGGCTCCGAGCCCAGCACTTACTGAAGAGCAACGCGCTGAGATGGGTGCCGCCGCAGTAAACGCGGCACTGAGCATTGGCTACGTCGGTGTGGGAACTGTCGAGTTCCTATGGGAAGAACGTGGCTTCTATTTCATGGAAATGAATACCCGTATCCAGGTTAGCACTTCTTCAGAGCTCTTCGAAGCCTACATATAACATGTCAGTGGGCTTGGATCTTCGAGATGTGTAATGGTTGAATAGTGAGGAATGAAGTCACGTCGCCCTTGTGTCTACAGGTAGAGCATCCTGTGACCGAAATGGTCACTGGGATAGACCTGATACAAGAACAAATCAAGGTAGCTATGGGGCATGTGCTCCCATACAAACAGTCTGACATTCAGATGAAGGTACGCTCCAGGTATTGCAAGATGTCATCCCTTTCGAAAGTATGGCGTCCGGCACGCTGTATGTCGTTATCGTGATCGGACCATAGAATTTAGTAGGTCATGAGTCTCCATCAGTAACTTGGTCATTGTTTTCACTACACGGAGGTGTGGACGTCGGTACATTCAACGTGCTGTCCATTAGCCCGTATGAATAGATTCCGCTTGCAGTCACGAACTTCTCAACGCACTACCATTTACTCATTTGGCCTGCTCCCGGATAGCGGTTAGATATGTACGGAGTGCTACATTAAATTGGTTGCTCTTCCATGGTTGCTATGCAGTACGTGCATGTCAACCCCACTGCAGCTGGATAGATCAGAGCGCACCTTGCTTTCCGAGCTTGAAAGTGAGAGAAAAGCGGTGCAAGTCCAACTTCGATACTGAAGGCATGGCTGAGTATGCTAGTTGGTTACAGGGTCATGCTATTGAGGTCCGGATCAATGCTGAGGATCCTTTCCAGGACTTCAGGCCAAGCCCGGGCCGGATTACACAGTACTTGCCCCCTGGTGGTGTGAATGTGCGGATGGACAGCCATTTGTATCCTGAGTATGTTGTTCCACCCAACTATGACTCTCTTCTCGGAAAGCTAATCGTCTGGGCCCCGGACAGGTTGCAAGCCATCGACAGATTGCGCAGATGCATTAACGAAACCGTCATTGAAGGTACGCTCAGCGAACCGTCAACTCGACCTTGCTTACACGTGACTTTTTTGTGTTTCCGGTCGACAAGACTCATTTCACCAGCAAAGCTGCCGCATTCATTAACGCGCTTGTGCAGGTGTGCCAACAACTCTACCTTTCCACAATCTAATTATGATGCACCCCAAGTTCCGCGAGGGTGATGTGGATACGGGATTCATTGTCAAGTACGCTGACGCGCTGACAGAACCAGAAGAACCGCCAAGTAACCCACACGCAGGTATTGTTGCTCAGGCTGCAAAGAAAAAGGGGAAGCGCTAGCTTGCCGGAACTTAGTCCGCGAATCTCCTCCGGGACTAGTCTGCTTGGTAAACGGAAGAGTTGATAATTTTGTTTTTGGTTACCTAAAGTTGAGCGGCTGTAAAAGCATACCGAATAATGGACTTGATTCTAATTACGTACCGACAGCTTGGCATCATACTCTCGTTGTTGCCATCACGCCTTTCACCAATTAACGAAATTGCGCTTTCAACATGAGTTGAGTCGCTAATCGTCCAATTTTCTGCTGATACATTGCTGGGATTCAAGCTATCTGTTCGTATGATGAAGCAGTTTGGTATAGCATAGAGGTGTGCAATGTTATCATTCTTCGAGGATGGGAGCCTTTTACGTTTGTATAAAACATTGCTTTGCATCACTCACCTTTCGTGCGTCCTGGAATCACTACAATTGAGCAAATAAACATACACGCACTTCACATCTGTGGGAGGCGCAGACTCGTCTGCATTTGATTGGTAATGATTGCCATATTACCAATGATACTAAAAACTTTGTACTACGGATATCGCAAGATGTCTGGGGGCTACTCAATCAATCCCTCAGGATTTCCAAATGCTTAGTTGATTGCTATGTGGATCAAATGCAGGAAGGGGCAAACTTGGCATTTTCAGCAGTTGTACTGAGCACACTTGTCTAAATTTAAAATTTTAAAGCACATACATGTTAAACGCCTCTCTCCCTACCTCCATTTCATCTTTCTACAGAACTCAACTGTAGAGAGACAGCGCTGCCTGATAACACGAAGTTGCAATCCGGATCCTGAACACCAGTAACCTTACTTGCTATCTTGACCTGTCCTTCAACAGCTGCTGGAGTCTGAATGAGCAATGCAAATCCAGTTACAGATTGAGTTCGCGGAACCGCCGAGGGTTCGGGTGTGTCATGATGTGTTTCTCTCCAATACTACCATACGAGAAAACCTGCTTATGCAGCAGCGAGCTTCAGTCTTCCGGGTCCGCCACAGGGCTGTTCTAGTGAGATTAGTCCACTTGATCACTAACCTCAGAGAGCAAGTTAATCGCATGAGTGACACAATAACGGTTTCCAGACGTTGCGTTGATGCAAGCAAAAATTAACGAACTGTCGTCGTAACTTCCCAGCTTTCACTGAGGCACGTAAGAACTCTGCAAGAGAGTTTGCAAGTTGCGAGTAGATCTGAGCATCACCCGAGGCCGAAGGATTTCAGGATTTACTCTATGGAAGTGCCTAGAGGGGTCAGATATGCGTGGAGATGAATTCGCTATGGGTCGAAAAACCGACTGGAACAAATGCCGCAATATAATTTCAAGGCAGGGGATACTCGAAGCCGTGGCCACCAGGGCCCCGCCGCTCGGAGCCCGTGCCAGCTGGTCGTACGCCCAAGCAAGCTCACTCTACCTGACAGGCAGCCCCGTCAGAGTAGGGCAGGGGGGACCCCTGTGACACCCCACTCTTTGCCCTAACACTGCAGTGTGTCTTCGAGCCCGTGTGCCCTGTTGGTTCCTTCATCGCCTACCTAGACGCCACATTGCTGCAAGGCGTGATATGAGATGGAGCGTAGGCATCATCAGGAAAACCAGCAGAAACGTTGACAAGGCACTGTTTGTACGCTTCGTGTTCAAAGGAAATAGCTTGCCTTTAGTGAGGGGAAGCGGGCTTATTTTCCTGTGGTGTTTCTAAACCCCGGTGCTTACTATTCCGTTTGAATCAACTGCATGTTAGCTGGTGTGATGCCTGAAGTTCCTCGATGTTCCGCAACGCGTCTGAACTTACACGTTGCTTTGGTGCCAGTACCAATGCTGGATTTCAGGATGTCAAGTGGTAACCCAGGCGAGTCAAAGTTCGCTAATGCAGGAGATGGGCTAACGGGACAGCTATACAAGGGTAACATGAACTGGTCAGCACAGTTGGATCAAGGCCAGTGCACCCCATTCCTGCCGCGCTGTTCTGAGAGAAATGATCGCAGCTGGACGAATTACAAATGATACAATTCAAAATCAAAGACTACAAGCGCATGCCAGCAACTAGAGGAGCAACTTCTTTGGCCCGGCGCATTTCAGCTAGCCGCCTCTTGCGCTGCGTTCTTCGATCAGGCCCACTCTTCGGAGGCTTGCGCTTGGGCGAGCCTTCATAAGGCAGGTTGTAGATGTCATGCCTGGGGTTAGGCTTGCGCTGGGTGAACATGTGCAGCGTATCGTTGGTGTACGGCGCATGTCTGCGAGGCCTAGAGAACAAGCGCGGCTGCACACACAAGTGCGTTTCAGGCCTCCAGCTGTTACAAAATCAACAACGGTGAATCGCACAGTACAGCTCTCATGGTGAGCAACGCCTACCTCGACTTTGAAGTGGTCTAGGTAGAGCTGCTCGTCTGCGGTGAGCTCGCGTCTTGTGGTGTCCGGCATTGCAACAAACGGCTTACCTCGCTTGCCACCTGCTAGGAGCGGGGAGACCAGGATGGGCCATCCGCCTTCAGGCTTAGACGGCAGAGTAGCCCCCCTTGACCCCCTCTTTCTGGGAGCCCGTTGAATCGTCTTCCCCGTCTGCAAGCAGTAAAACACTCAACATCTGCAGAGCGTCCCCCAGTGACCTCATTCAGCCAAAAACGGTGTACAAAAACGTCTTCAACAAGAGCGGGGGTACCAGCATCTGTACAAGCACGGGTGTAAAACTCCACCTACAGACTCAGACACTCAAAGCCACTAGCCCTGACATTATGTCGCTGGTCTGGCTGTACGATGTAAGATATGG
>JAULKQ010012822.1:0-11760 GCA_032356285.1 Smithsoniella earleae | reverse complement strand
CGTGCAGATGGGGCTTTGGGAGGGATACGAAGCGGTTCCGCAGGTCGAGCTTCGAACGGCTCAGCTCTTCGTGAATCGGCGCCTCCGGGCTCGTATCGCCTTCGACCCCGCGACGATGGGGGAGCTGGCGCCGCGATGGGTTTCGCAGCCGCACTTCCTCGAGTGGATGGTCGCGGAGTCCGCGCGATACCCCTCCTTCCGACTCGAACGCGGCATCACGGTTCGCGATCTCCTTCGCGACGAGGGCCGCGTCGTGGGGCTCCGTTGCGTCGGCCCCGAGGGGGAACGCGACTACCACGCCGACGTGGTGGTCGGCTCCGACGGGCGTTCGTCGGTGGTGCGGCGGCGGTCGAACCTCTCCGTACACGAAGACCCGACTCCGATGGACATCGTGTGGTTCAAGCTTCCCCGGCCCGGGTTCTTCGATCACGACCTCCATTCGCGGGTGTACGTCGGCGGTGGCCATTTGATGCTCCTGGCTCCGGTGCACGACGGCAAGATGCAGGTCGCCTGGATCATCCCTAAGGGGGGCTTCGGCCGCGTACGCGAGCGCGGAATGGAGGCCTGTCTCGAGTCGATGGCGCAGCACGTATCTCCGGACCTCGCGGAACACTTCAGGGCGACGGGCGCCGAAGCGATGGATCCCTTCTTGCTGAGCACCGTTTCGGATCACGTCACCGAGTGGTCCAAGCCCGGCATGCTCGTGATCGGGGATGCGGCGCACACGATGAGCCCCGTGGGGGGGCAGGGCTTGAATCACGCGCTCCGTGACGCGGTGGTCGCGGCGAACCACCTGATCCCCGTCCTCACGGAGAAGACGATCGCCCCGGCCGCGGTCGAGCGGGCGTCGAAGGCCATCGAGCAGGAGCGCGTGCCCGAGATTTCGGTGATTCAACGTCTGCAGGCCGTACCGCCGCGAATCCTCTTCAGTCAGAGGAGTGCGGCTGGGATCGTCATGTCGATCGCCGCCTTCTTCTTCAACCGGGGCTGGACCCCGCCCCCCGTCCGCCGGGTGACTCGGCAGTTCTTCTTCGGCGTGACCGACGTTCGGCTGACACCACGCTAGCGCGCACTCGTTTCGGACAACCGGGAGGCGAGTACCCGCGACAGGTTGAGGAGCACCTTCGCCGCCACGGTGGGTTCCCGGCTCAGGAACGCCCGCAGGAACTCGGCCGACAGGACGACGATGTCGCACGGCGTGCGCGCGACGACGTTCGCGGTGCGAAGGCTCTCGGTGAGAAACCCGATTTCGCCGAACGGATCGCCGGAGCCCAAAAAGGAGAGGGCGCGGTCCGGGGACTGGTCGCGTTGGACCTCGCACACACCCTTCAGCACGACGAACAGGGTGTCGCCGAGCTCGCCCTGGCGGACGATCAGATCTCCGGGCTGCGCTTCGACCACGGTCGCACGCGCGAGGAACCGGCTCGCTTCGTCTTCGTCGAGCCCATGGAGCAGGCCCTCGGCGTGCAGGGGGTCGGTGGCGATCCGTTGTCGTAGAAGCTCCAGGAAGACCCCTTCGGGAAGGAGCTGGGCGCTTTCGAGAGATGCGGCGTCTGGGTAGGTCTTCTCGAACCACTCGCTCGCTTCTGTGTCGTTCGGTGCGTCCTTGCCGATGCGTGCAAGGGGGGACCGGACACGTTCCAGGCGTTCTCGATCGCCGAGGAGCATGAGAATGGGCACCTTGAACCCGTACGACGTGTCGTTGAAGGCGCGTTCGTAGCGGCGAAAACCGAGGTGCTCGTAGAACGGAAGGAGGTGCGGGCTACAATCGCCGTAGTTCAAGCGGATTCCGTGTTGGTGCGCCTGCTCGAACCCGGACTTCATGAGCCGGAGGATCGCCGTGCCGTGCCGCAGCTTCGGGTCGAGCATGAAGCGTCCGGTCGCACAGATCTCGCTCGGCGAGAACTTCTCCAGCGCCGGCTCGAGGTGAAACTTTTTCTCGAGATCGATGCGGTCCTCGACCTCCGACAGGATGGTCGTCCGCAGCGTGCCGACGACCTCCTCGCCGTCGAGCAAGACGTGGAGTCGGCTCTGCGTGTCGAGCGCGTCACGAAGCCACTTTCGCTCGTGATCGGCCTCCGGGGTGTCGATCTTCATTTCTTCGACGTAGACGCGGTACCGAAACGCGTAGAGCCGTGCGCGTTCGTCGTCTGTCGTTGCTTCCCCGACCTTCAGGCCCACGATTCGGATTCTCCTCCGAGTTCGCGGAACATGCGCAGGTAGAGCGTCGCGACGACCTGGCTCGCGTGGAGCACGGCTTCCTGGTCCTCCGGTCGTGTGACGTACGTCTCGATTTGCTCGACGATCTCCTGGGTGTGATCCGTGTCGGCCACTCCGTGTCCGGCGACGAAGCGAACGGCCTTTCGTGCGTCGCCGAGACCCTCGCCGAGCTTCTGACCTGCGATCGTACCCAGGTCGTTGCCGACCGCTTCGAGCACGAACATCCATCCGAAGAGCCCGATCGATCGGTCGTGTCCGGCAAGGAAGTGGATGTAGCCGACGAGGGCTTGGCACGAATCGACGGGACGCGTGGCGAGCGCTTGCGCGGCTGGCATGCCGAGGTCTTCGAGGTCGGCGAGGGCCCAGGCGTCGTGCCCCTTCTCTTCATCGGCGTGGTGGAGCAGATACCCGGCGAGCTCCGGATGGGTGGCGACGCAGCGGGATGCGCCGAGCGCCATCACGACGGGACTGAACTGCGCGTAGTACCGGACGTTCACGAGGTAGCGCTTGTACGCCTCGAGGTCCGGTCGGCCCTCGAGGATGTTGCGGACGATACGCGTCGAGACGAGCTCGTCGTGTACGCGGGTTCGGATCGCTTCGAGCTGCTCCATGGGTGCCGTCTATCGCTGGAGCGGAGCTGGGTCCATCACTCATTCATGTCATGCGGGCCAGAGATCTGGCGGATCGGTCGGCCCTCATCCTCGTAGTCCCCCTGGGGCCTTCGCGCCTCGGCGTAGATGCGGATCTCGAACGGGCCGAGCCGCCAGCTCCGGCGAACGGGCGCATCGGGCTGGAACGCGCGTTGGGTCCGCGCCCGCTTGCCGAATCCCCAGTAGATGAACTCCCACCGTTGCTGATCGACGTCGTCGGCGGGACGGTAGGGGGAGGGGGGCACGAGAGGAGAGGCTACCCTCCGGACCCGGCTCGAGCCAGGTCCGGCGGGCTAGCTGCAGCTCGCGTTCGATGCGCCGTCGTCGAATGTGTCGCAATCGACGGCAAGATCCTCGGAGGCTGCGTTGATCGCGTTGCAGGTTGCGCAGCGGGCGGAGGCGAGAACGCAGCCGTGCAGGGCTTCGCCGTCGCTCGTCCCGCATGCGGGGAATGCCGCCAGGATGTCGACACCGTCGTCGACACATCGCTTCGTGATCGCCTTTCGGATCGGGTCGATCTTGCCCGTTGCCGTGTCGCACTTCTTTGCGAGCTTGCCTCGCGCGTCGTCGCCGACGCACAGCTCCTGGTCGGTCGGGTCGTCGAACGGGACGTCCGCTCCGCCAGGGCCTTCCGTTCCCTTGAAGCCGAGGGTCGAGCACCGTCGGTACTCCTTCAGCATCGCCGCTTCGCAGTTCTGGGCTTTGCGGATCACGAGCTGCTGGCACTGGGAGGCGTCCCGGTCGGTCGCTTCGAGGATCAAGCCGATGTCGAGGTCCGGCCCGAGGATGCCGTGTGTCATGTCGGCGTCGCGCGCTTCCGCGGCGGCGGTGATCTCGTCGACTTGCGCGGTTCCGAAGGCCGGAAAGCGCAAGTAGCCGTCGGAGTCGAAGCCCGAGCACACGTTGTCGAAGACCTTCCCGGCGTTCGTGATCGACGCGGTCGTCTTGGGATCTTCGGCTGCGATGCAGGTCTCGACGGGGGGCGGGAGCAACCCTTTCGCGACGAGGCGCACGCAGTTGTAGACGCGCCGCTCGACCGCCTTCGCGATCTTCTCGAACTGCTTCTGCATCTTCTGGATGCACTTCGTGTGGTCGGACGTCACCGGCACGTTCTCGGTGACGAGGACGAGGTTCGCTCGGATCTCACCCATCGGCCAGAGGTCGGAGTGGATGTTCACGTATCCCAGCTCGTCGACCATGACTTGCAGGTTGATCGGTGCGACGAGATGCGGCGTTCCGGGGACGAGCGACGTGAGAAGCGCCGAGTCGGAATGCGAGTCGGTGGTCCGGTCGACGCCCGCGTTGATCACGTCGGTCTCGTCGGTGAACACGTTCCAGAGATGGGGCATGACGCTCTGCGAAGCGGTCGCCGGGCCGTGCACGTGGATCGCCGAGAGGAGGCCTTCGAGGCCCGTCCAATCGATGGTCCAGGAGATCAGCCCGGTCGTGTGGTCGTACGAGAGGGTCGCGTGACCGGTTGCCGTGCTGTCGGTCGAGCCGTCGCCGACGCCGGAATTGTTCACCTGATCTTCGGTCGCGTCCATGTCCCAGACGAACGTCTGCGCTCTGGAGAGACTGGGGGGGAGGGCAAGCCCGAGGATCGCGGCGAGGACGAGAGCGTGGCGCATCCGTGGATACTGGCCTACGAGGGGCCTGGGTTGCAACGAACTTTCTCGGGTCTCCGTGGACGGACGTTCGGAGTTTACTCTGCGAAAACGGGAGGTTTTCGGGCTCTGCGTCGGCGGATGAGATACGCCCGGCCGGTCGCTATCAAGGAGACCGGTGAGCACTCACGCAGAGCTGTTCTACGTCGACGAGGGGCGAGGCGCGCCCGTCCTGTTCCTCCACGGGTTGGCCGGCGACCATGGCGTGTTCTCGAACCAGGCGGCGGACCTCTCAGCCGATCACCGCACGATCCGGGTGGACGCGCGGGGGCACGGGCTGTCGGCGGTGCCCCCGGGGCCGTGGACGATTCGCGATTTCGCGGGTGACTTTGCGGCACTCCTCGACCGCCTCGAGCTGGATTCGGCTCACGTCGTCGGCCATTCCGCCGGAGGGGTCTTCGCGATGAGCATGGCGCTCGAGCATCCGTCGCGGGTGAAGAGCCTCTTTCTCGTCGGAACCTCGGCGGAGTTGAAGCCTGAGATCGCGGAGAAGAGTTACGCGCGGTGGGCCCACGTCGCAGAGGAGAAAGGACTCGAGGCCGCGTTGAACGACGCGCGCCTACCGGTCCCCGAAGGCGTCCGGCCGGAGCATGGCGCTGGATTCGCGCGGAGCTGCCGCGCGATCTGTCGGCTCGTCGACGAGCCGCTCGCGCCCCGGCTGGGCGCGATCCAGGTCCCGACCGCCTTCGTGGCGGGTGAGAAGGATCCTTTCGGCCCCGGTGGCTCCGTGAAAGCGAGCCGCGCCGTCCCGGGCGCGGAACTCCAGATCCTCGAGGGGCAGGGACACTATCCGTTCCGCCGGCAGATCGAGGACTTCAACCGCCGCCTCCGAGCGTTTCTCGATTCAGCCGAGAGCTAGCCGCTACGACGCCGGGACGAGGCGGAAGCAACACGGCGGCTTGCCGCGCGCCATGAAGTTGATGATGCGCGAGCCGATGGGGTGCTTGGACGAGATGGCCTTCTCGAAGCGCGCGAGCTCGTCGGGATTTCCGGCCGTCGCCTCGTAGGCGATCGGGCCGTTGCCGAAGTCGAGCTCGGCCCGCCGGGTCGCCGCGAGGTTCTTGACCCAGTTTCGCGAATCATCACGCGTGCCGACCCAGATGTCCCCGTCCATCTCCACGAACCAGACGGAGAGCTTGAACGGTTTGCCGCTCTTGCGGCCGAAATGCGTCAGCTCGACGCTCCACTTTTTGGGGGCCGACATCCCGTCTCCGTATCACTCGCCCGGGGAAGCCGGAAGCGCGAGCGCGATCCGCGGCCTCCGAGCCGGTCTTGCAGCCGTGCCGGAGTGTTGCGGGAGCGCACGTGAGCCGACTGGAATTCTGCCGTAGGGGCGCGGACTTCCTGGCATCGGCCTTGCTCTACGGTCTGGTGGCGGCAGGAGGATTCTCACAATCAGTCCAGGCAGTGCGAGAGCGCGGTGGCGGCGTCGTGGCCCCCGTGCGTTCATGATGGGGCTCGCCCTCGTGATCGGGGTCGCGTCGGGAACCTCTGCATCTGCCGTGCCCGATGCCCGGCCGGCGAACCACGGCTCGGACGATCTCGGGGCGCCGGTTCGTCTGATCACGCGACCCGGGACGAAGAAGCTCGAGCTGGGCCGTTCCATGCCCTTTACCGCTCGCCTGGTCTACGAGAGCGGTCATCAAGAAGACGTGACGTCGGAGTGCGTTTGGACGTCCAAGAAACCCGCCGTGGCACGTGCGAAGAACGGTGCCAACGCGGGCGTCGTCGTCCCGAAAGCGCTGGGGGAGACGTTCATCCGGGCTCGTCACCCGGCGACCGGCCTCGAGAACGACGACGGCGCTACGCAGGTTCTGCCGCCCATCGACAAGGTTCGGTTCGCGGAGTCGAGCGTCATCCTCGGCCGTGGCATGTCGACCGAGCTTCGCGTGTTCGGATGGCACGGCGACAGCGGTGAGCGCACTCGCCTCAGCGACGACCTCCGCTTCGCGACGGAGGAGACGTCGATCATCGATCTGGTCGCGACCGGGAAGGATGCCGGGCTCGTCACGGCCAAGCGCGACGGATACGCGTTGGTGCGCGTGCGGGACGGACTTCGTCGTCGGGGCACCGGGAAGAAGAACGCGGTCGTCGTCGTTGTCGCGGGTGAGCTCGAAGCGCTCGAAGTCCTGCCCAACCCGTTCAAGTTGAATGCCGGCGATACGCGCAAGGCGTCCGTGTTCGGCATTCTGAGCTCCGGTCTCAAGACGGAGAACCTCCGTAAGCTCGTCACCTGGAGCGTCGCGAAGCGGCGATTCGCTCGGGTGAGCAACGGCGAGGACGACATCGGAACGGTGGAGGGCAAGAAGGCCGGCACCACGACGTTGATGGCAACGTACGACGAGTTCGACGTGGTTTCGACCGCGAGTGACAACCTCGTCGTTCGCGGTCACGTGGTGGGCCTCGAGCCGTCCGCGGCGACGATCGGAATCGACTTCGTGTATCCGCTTCGAGCGTACGCGGGCCGCGACGACGGCGGCCGCAGCAACATCGCGTCGAAGGTGACGTGGTCGACCGACCCCGAGGGCGTCGTTGCGGTCGATGCAGAGGGCCGCGTTACCGGCCTGTCCAACGGCACCGCGATCGTCACCGCCACCGACCCGAAGACGGGCTTCGACGCTTCGTGCGCCGTCACCGTCGCCGGCCGGGTGGAGGCCATCGAGGTGCCGAACGTTCGACTCGACAAGGACGACGAGAAGAAGGCGAAAGCGTTCGGTCGACTCACGAGTGGCCTGCGGACGAGTGATCTGCGGCGGCTCGTGAAATGGAGCGTGAAGAACGAATCGATCGCGCGCGTCGGAAACGAGGGCGACGAGGCTTCGTCGGGCGAGCCGCGCCTCGATCCGGGCGAGGTCTTCGGCGCGAGGGCCGGGGCGACGACACTGACGGCCTTCGAGCCGACGACCGGGCTGTCGTCGAAGGAGAGTGCGAATCTCACGGTGCGATCTGGGGAGGATGCCCCGGATCCGAACCCGGGTCCGAACCCCAACCCGAATCCTCGGCCGACACCGATCGCGCCGCCTCCAGTCCAGAACGTATCGGTCGTGGTCGAGCCAGGAAACGATGGCGAGGTACAAACCGGCCAGACCGTGACCTACAAGGCGCGCGCCACCCGGAACGACGGCTCGAAGAGGAACATCAGCGACACGTGCGATTGGACGATCGCCGATCCGTCCATCGCCACGGTGGATGACCTCTCGCCGAAGAAGGGGGGCGTGACCGGAGTGACGATCGGAGTCACGACCGTACGGGTCGACTGCGACGGACTCGTCGCGACGGGCCCCGTCGACGTGGTCGGGGATGTGATCGGCCTGTCGATTCTCCCCGATTCGTTTACGGCCGCCGTCGGTACCGACAAACAGCTCCGGGCGACGATCCACTACTCGAACGGGGGTGAGGATTTCGTCACCCGAGAGATCGATTGGTCGTCGACCAACGAAGCCGTCGCGACCGTGGAGAACGACGACGAAGCGCAGAAGGGCCGCGTGCGGTTCCACCAGATCGGGGAGGCACTCATTTTCGCGGTCGACGCGACGGGCCATGTCGCGACGAGTCTCGCGACCGTAGACCGCTGACTGGCCCCAGCTTGACGACGACGGCGCCCTTGGGTTCGCTGTCGGGGTCCTCCCGGTCGACGTGCCCGGAACTCCCAATGCCCCTTCTTGCTGCGATCCTCTCGATGACCCTGCTCCTCCTCGGTGCCACGCCGGCTCTGGGCCTCGTGTCGCAGGAGAACCCGCCGACAAACCGGGTCGCCGACCTCGGCGGCGTCGTCACCTTCTCGGGATGGAAGTGTCCCGGCAACGGGGGGCACCACGGGACGATTACGATGGCCGTGGATGGGGGTGCTCCCGAGCGGATCGGATCACGTCTGAGTCGCAACGACACCGCGGGTACGTGCAAGAACGACGGTCGGAATGGGTATGCGGGGCTGCGGAACATGGGTCTCGACGGCACCGGCCAGCACGTCGTCCGATTCTTCGACGACGGGATGTTGTTCGCGGAGGCGACGTACAACGTCACCGCTCTCGGCGAGCGCTTCGTCCGAGAGGCGGGCCGCACCACCGTGGTTCGGGATTTCCCGCGGCGCGGTGAAACCACGACGCTTCGATGGACGGAGGGGCAGCAGACGTTCGTTCCCGTGGAGTTCTGCGCGGGGGACTGTCCGTGCGCCGTCCTCGAGAAGACGTCTTGCGCACGCAAGGCAACCGGTTCGACCGCCGTGTCGGCGATCGTATGTAACTTCTGCGATGCACCGATCGCCCCCTCGGCGCTCCGGTTGACGTGCGGCGGCACCGTGTCCGAGAACCCCGCCGGCGCAAGTCTCGTCGGTCCGGGCGAGTGCAGAGGGGTTCCGTGCGACGACTGTGAGCTGTTCGTGCCCGACGGCGTTTGCGCGGCCGGCGACGAAGCGGATGTGACCCTCGTGCTGACGGGCGACGAGGAGATCGCCGGTGGCGCGCTCTGTTGCGTCGACGATCAGGGCGCGTGCACCCTCGACCGGGAGTGCTGCAGTGGCGCGTGTGCGAGTGGAGCGTGCAAGCCCGCGACCTGCGGCGACGGTGACCTCGATACGGGCGAAAGTTGCGACGGCTCGGAACTCGATGGATTCACCTGCGAGGATGTCGTGGGTGGCGCCAACGGCTGCAGCGGGAAGCTCGCGTGTCTTCCTACGTGCGGTTTCGACCTCTCCGGCTGCAACTGCGCGTGCCAAGGGGATCTCGACTGCGAAGCCCAGATCGATTGCGGCGGCTTCGTTGCGGGGTGCACGGTGTTCGGCGCCTGCGAGAACGGGAAGTGCGTCACGTCTCCGGCGGGGTCTGCGGCGGTCTGTCTCGGTCAGGATCCCGAGTTCGGCGAGCCGCGCTGCTCGTCTACTCCGTAACGTCGTCGAACGCTCTCGCGAGCGCCACGATCAGGTCGTCGCACCGATCGTCCTCGCCCGCGTCCGCAAGCGCCAGGCGCGCTCCCACCGCGGCGCTCCGCGCGATGACCTGGGGCACGAGGAAAGTCGAGATCGTACCCCCGGGTACGCACTGGCTGGCGTCGTCGCTGAAACAGCCGCGGCAGGCCAGAGGCCGAGCCTCGTACGCGCGACAGATCCCCTCTTCGAGGTCCAGGAGGGGGCAGGGGAGGACGCCCCGTGGCTCGGCGCCGCTCGCGCGGGGGAGCGCTTCGTACGTTCTACCGACGACATCGACGAGAAGGTCTTCGGGCTGGTTGCCGAGCCATTCCAGCAGGGAAGCGACGTCGGCCGTGGTCGCCGATACGGGGATGTGACAACAGGCGGAGCACCCGGCCTTGCACGCCGGGCCGTACCCGGCCGCCGAGTCTTCTTCGATCTCCTCGTCGATCGCGCTCGTGGCAAGCGCCTGCGTGACCTCCGAGATCGCGAGCGACACCGGGCCGTCGGCTTCCGCGCCCACGATCAGCGCCATCGTCTCGACCTGTTCGGCGAATTCCGCGGCCGCGTCGAGGTCGTCGGGTTCGAGGTCGAAATCGACCAACTCGATCGCCAGGAGCTCGCGTCGGCGCTCGTCGTTGCGGTCTGGCACGCTCTTACACTGGCATCTGCGAGATCGAACTGCGATCCCATTGAAACGGAGGAGGCTCGGATGCCGGAGACGTACGACGTTGGATCCAAGTTCTTGCGCTTCGAGCGCGAGGGACACATCGCCTGGTGCACGATCGACCGGCCCAAGTCTCGGAACGCTCTCACGCCGGCGATGTACTACGGATTGAAGAAGGCGGTGGATCTCGTGAACTCCTTCGAGGAGCCCACGGCTCTCATCCTCACCGGGGTCGACGATGTCTTCGCTCCCGGAGGCGAGCTGGGCGGGAAGTCGGAGGATGCGAATCCGGAGCTCGACTACGTCGTGTCGGGAGACGTGACGCCGTTCGAGGAGATCCGCCACAGCTATGCGCCGGTCGTCTCCGCGGTCAACGGGATCTGTCAGGGCGGAGGGCTGCTGATCGCGATGCTCTCGGACGTCGCGGTGTGCAGCGATCGCGCTTCGTTCCGGGCACCGGAACTTCTGCGTGGTATCGCCGACACGGGGTACGCGGCGTACCTGCCGCCGCACATCGGCGTCGCCGCCGCGCGCGACCTCTTGCTCACAGGGCGGAAGCTCAGCGCCTCCGAAGCACTCGAGATGGGCCTGATCACGCGGGTGGTCGAGCACGAAGACCTGAGAGCGCAGGCGGTCGACGTGGCCGAATCGATTCTCCAGACCGCTCCGGAAGCGCGGATGCACGTGAAGCGGATCATCAACGACAACTACGGTCATCCGGACCGGATGTCGATGTACTGGTCGATCTTCCGCGGAGGCGAGGCGCGAGAGGGAATGAAGGCGTTCGTCGAGAAGCGCTCGCCGGCGTGGATGCCCAAAGGCATCGACGCCGGCAAGCGGCTCTAGCGGGTTCGGCGTTGCGGACCCTGGATCGGGGGCGGCTCAGTCGTAGAGCGCTTCGATCTCGGCCGCGTACTTTGCCGCGATCGGCTTGCGCTTGAGCTTCATCGTCGGAGTCAGCTCGTCTCCTCCGGGCAACCAATCGGCGGGGAGGAGGGCGAATTTCTTGATCTGTTCGACGCGGGAAAGGCGTTGGTTCCCGGCGTCGACGCCCTCCTGCACGGCTGCCCGCACTTCCTCGTTGGCCGCGAGGTCGGCAAAGCTCTGGTCGCCGAGCCCTCGCTCCTTCGCCCAGGCGCTCGCGTAGTCCGGATCGAGCACGAGGAGAGCCGTGTTGTACGGCCGCCCGTCGCCGATCACGCAGGCTTGGCCGATGAGCGGGCACGCGCCCTTCAGCGCCGACTCGATGTTCGCCGGAGACATGTTCTTGCCGGCGGCGTTGATGATGAGCTCTTTCTTGCGATCGACGATCTTCAGGTAGCCGTCCTCGAACTCGCCGATGTCGCCCGTGGCGAGCCAGCCGTCGGCGTCGATCGTTTCGGCGGTCTTGTCGGGCAGGTTGCGGTACCCCTGCATGATGTTCGCGCCGCGGATCAGCACCTCCCCGTCTTCGGCGAGCCGGATCTCGAGACCCGGAGCCGGTTTGCCCACGGTGCCGATGCGGATCTCCTCGGGCTTGCTGAGCGTTCCGATCGCAGTGGTCTCCGACATGCCCCAGCCCTCGGCGAGCTTCACACCGATCGCGTGAAAGAACTCGAGGACGTCGCGCGGCGTCGGTGCCGCGCCTACGGACGCCAAGGCGAGCTTGTCGAAGCC
>JAULKQ010012811.1:0-11762 GCA_032356285.1 Smithsoniella earleae | reverse complement strand
ATCTGTACACAGTGAAAAGAGAAATTGAGTGTACTGCCTGCGCTTTTGTAAAGAGATAGAGAGTTTCGAGCTTCCAAAGCAGACCTTTGTTGGAAACAAGTACGTAAGCGTTGGAAGGTGGAGTCAAGTTTGCAAGTCAGAACCCGATTAGCGCGATACTTCTATAATTTCTCTCTATCGTCGAGCAAAGTTCGGCTTCTTCCTTGTCAATTCTGTCCTCTTGTCTATGTAAGCGGAACTGACGCGTACTTCCGCGAAGCCAACCGACAGGTGGCCACCTGAGATGAAGCGGTGAAATGCGGTACAACTGTTACTAACAGGGTTAACTCTCGGTGCCAGAAAAGAATAGAAACTGTAAATCGAATTACGCTCAACGTTTACGGCGTCTCATTTTTTTTGGAACGAGCAGGTGTAACTACAGTGTAGTGGAATAACAAGAGCCGGCTTAACAAGGTTTTCAGTCCCTACGACTGTTCACGAACGGGAGAACGCAGCAAATAAGGCAGAAATAATCTTGTCAGGCTCGCCCCGAAAATATACGGTTGAATTTGTATCCGTCTACTCAATCTATGTACGAAGGTTGAAGATTTGTTTGCCTGTGTATAGTGAATGCTTAATTTGGAAGTGTAGGTTATAACCGCAGGTCAAGAATCGGTATGTCTACACATGGTAAACGAAGGGCTTAATAATCAATTTTATAGTTGTGGTGTCTAATTTCACACCGAAGCTCTTGCTCAGGAGGATCATTGTATTTCAGAATGCCGTTCAATAGCTCAGAAGACTTGGAGCGAGCTAAGGCTGAGCTTGTACTCCAAGGTTCAGGAAAATTCAAACTTCAGTCTTTGCTGAGGTTTATGCGTATACGAAGAGAGCTTGGGGTGAAAGAGTATGAGGCACAACTGGAGTACGGCAGCGCATTGATTGCCAATTTTCCTCGAAGAATGGGGACCGAGGAACGTACGCAACCCATAATTTTTTAATAAGTTATACATATGCTCTGACATGTCTACATCATGTTATTGTAGAATTATGGCCTGCTCAACGCACAGACCTCACACAGCTGACCACATCCATGATATTGCAGTGACCTTGCATCCATCCCTCAGATAATTTTATTCGTGGTACAGGCTGGCAACTTCATGAAGAGGTAGCTTTAGCGGCTTTTGTATGTGGTAAGCCAGATATTGGAGAGCAGGTTTTACAACGGCTTCAACGTCAGTTCCCAAACAGCTATCGAGTTAAATGCCTACGGGGCATGGCACTAGAATCGGTCGGACAATTAGATGAAGCTGGTAAAATGTACGATGCGATATTAGAGGAGAAGCCCACTTATCCAGAGGCACTGAAGCGGAAGGTGAGTCCACACCCATCCTTTCTGGCTCACAGCGCAAGGATAATAATCCTCGAATCGTTTTTCCATACCGTATTTCGGTAGCATGTGTCCTCTGATGGCTTCAATAATTGCTTTAATCGTGCACTTCGAAGCATGACTTCGTACTGTGTGAAAGCATTGCCATTACACTGCATTGTTGTTGCATGAAGCAGTAAGTGGAAGCAGAGGAGGCAAATTTGGATGAGTGCATTAATGAGGCACTTCTCCAAAATCGTCAAGCTAAGGCTGCATTGTTTGCAGCCTATCTAGTCTTCTCAGAATAGAGCTGCAGCTCAAGGGATCACCCACAAGAGTCTAGATAATAAAGAATTACAGCCTGGAAAACCGCTTTGTTACCTCTTGCCACAGCATTTGTGAGCGCTGTTCAATGGCGCATGTAGTTATTATTGAACCTAAATAATAGCATGTTTCAGGTGATGTAAGTTCAACATGTGCAAACGAAAACTAGTGTTCAAATTTTCGCAGGTTGGATTCTACTTAACGAAAGGGAACATTTCTCAAGCAATTAGCGCTGCTTCAAAATATCTGGACATATACCAAATGGACCACGCAATGTGGGAGCAACTTCACCATCTCTACGTCCAAGCGAAGCAGCTCTCTAGTGCGCTTTATTGCCTGGAGGAAGCACTGCTTTACAATCCTGGGTCAACATCCATCTTGTTGCAAGTGGGAGACCTGTACTTCAGCCAAGGAGGGTTGGAAAACGTATCAATTGCGGTGTCGTACTATTCTCGTGTCATAGAGCTTACCGATGGTGACGAGCCTAGAGCGTTGTATGGTGTGCTTTCAGCAGTGTCTGCGTTGCAAGGCGTTCATGAGATACCTTCCAGTACTCTTGAGCTGGCTGACCTTGCAGCGTTCCGATTGAAGGGGTTGTACAGTCAGCGCGCACCTGGGATGTTGCGTTTCGTCGAAAAGTTCATACACACAAGCCGTCCGAATTTTACTGATTAGATCAATCAGTGTTTGGCCCTAAGTGAACCGGAACGCATGCGTTTTTTTCCGGATATTCTTACAAAAGCTTTCGAACCCACCCGTCTGATGCCCATTTCAGCTTCACTCTCTGATAACCAAAGCACCTTGAAGTAGGGCTTGCACATAATGTAAGTGGTGTATCCCACCGGTTTCACCTGGTCCGCACTTTGCGCAAGTTGGATATGTAACTATGATTTTGAACCTCGCACATCCTCTGTTCAAACAAAAAAAGCTACTGAACTTGTCCCCGACACCTTCAGTATCTACGTTGCACTGTTTCCAACTCAACGTTCCCGAGTGAGTACGAAGTATTAGCCGATACCATTCTAAACTGATGGAAAGCACTTGCGGTCCAAAAAGTTCAGCGTGTCCTTCCCAAGTTACCTCGATCAAAAGGAGAGCAACAGCTGTACCTGCTTCCAGTAGTGATGAATGCGTGGCTACAGAGCACGACAAGCTAGCGCGCACAGTGAATCTCCAGCATTTCTAGCGAGAGAAACCTTGAGAAAGTTTTTGTCTACACATACGCAATTCGAAACAATTACTAAATAGAATCACTGGTTGTTAAATATTCGCTCGAAACGCAGGCACAATCCGAACTCTTTCCACTTCATTGGTGATGAGAGCAATTGCCAATTAGAGCACAAGAAGTATGGCATTACACAGACAGTCACACCAACTTATTGTCTTCCTACTTTCCTTCTGATCTCTCTGAATTACCATCACGCTCCGACTGCCTGCGAAGCACCATGCAGGCCGTCCAACCGAGCTGAAGTGATCAGACGTGTACTGAGCATACTGTTCTTGTTCTGAGCACACAATACACATAGTCCAAATGGGGGCCTGAATCGCCACCCCGCCTTCAAAAAATACAGTAGACTGACACTGCAAGCTAGATGTGTCAGGGAGTAGCGCACACACCCACGCTACAAAATTCTGCGAGCATCTACAGAGAGCTCAATCTGGATGTACTTCGTACTGTGTGTGCGCCTGGCCTGAGCATGACATGCAGACCAGTGTATGATCGCCAGCTCTGGTCTGATATCTGTAGGCCCTTGATAGATTGGCAACATGAGCATGGCAGGTGTTTGTGGATAGTTTATTGCGCCTTCTGTGCACCAGAACAGTCACAAAACCCGTGGTATTAACTCCGTTGATACTGGACAAGACCTGATGTATCCGTGCATACACATACGGTAACGCTGCCTTCGATCTTGTCTAGATTTGTGGACGTTACGAATACACATCTGACACTGCCTAGAGCAGCGGCCTGTTCACTCAGGGCCTTATGACTACTGACATGTTGTTCCACTGTATCACACGGTCTATCTTAACTGTGTTGCGCACATATATCGCGTGTCGGAATTGAAGTGTCCAGATAGAAAAAGGGTCTCGTAGAGTGTTACATCAACTTTGTGTAATCTGAACTTTTTCACAGGATCATCGTAATATACACATTCGCATAAAAAAAAAGAGCCAAACTCATTGTCACGAATACTGGGGATCATTTTTAATTTTCAACAAGTGGACTTTCCTGTTGTTGAACAAAGCACGCGAAAGCGAGTCATAATGGTTGCTGCGTCACTTCAGTACCGATGCTATGTGCACTCCCACAGTAGGTTTCCCCGCATGCTTCTTAATACAAACGCAATTAAAGCAAATACTGGTGTCAAACCAGAGCACAGGAAGCTGACTACACTGCAAAACTCTAATTTGGTTGAAGTTGTGGCGCGTGGTTCGTCTTCAAGAGAGGAACGCAGCGGAAACAGCAGTGTCGAGGTTATTGCGTCAACTGTTTAGTCAATATAATAAGAAAAGAAACGGTTTTGTTCTTGGATTCGAAGAAAAGTAAACGCGGTTGTGCCGTCTGACAATGCTAGCGGTATCACGATTCTTGTACTGCGCAACAAGCTCTAGTACAAACTAGTGGCGCACGGTGTCAGTAACGCATTGATATCAAAGATGGATTGGAGACAAGTGATCGAAAGCAGCATGTCTGAGGAGCGAAGAGTGAGTAAAGAGATATCTCAGCGGCCCAGAGACGGCCCATGTACACCTAGGCTTCTTTATAACGGACCTCGTTATAGCGACATGCAATAAGGAATAAAATTTTGCATTTCTCTCCAATTCACTAGTCAAACTGTCCCTTTATAACGAAAAATGGAGCAAAGGTACTTCGTTAGTAACGAAGTTTTGGGCTGGTTCGAAACTGCGACGTTTTTTGCACAGTGTTAAATGATAAATCATGACACCGCGAACCACTATATGTACGACACAATAGAGTCAACAATCAATTAAATCCAGTACGGATTTGGCGCTTTTCGCTTGCTAACACACAGATTAGGCAAGTTTGACCATAAACATGCTTCAAATTCAAGTCTTGTGAGGAGTCTCATCGAGCCTAATGCAGTCACAAGCTCGAACTCTGTAAAATCTGGGTGCTTCATTTAAAACCCGAAAGTTTTGTTTATTCGCAAGCTTTCAGTCCGTTTACTAGCACGCATCAGACGTTCACAAATTGGGGAAAAAGAGCCGCAGTCTTTCTGAGTGCCACAAGTTGTGGTGAGCGCAGTACATAAAGAAACACGAACATGGTTATCAAGAGTGTCTAGTAGTGTTTTGGAGAATTTCCCGTTTGGATAAAGACGTGTTTAGATTGCCTGCATCCACTATCCACGCGTTTCTGTCGAAGAAGTGTCAGGATGCCTAGGTGTCAAAAGACATTTTGACGGCGAGTAGCATGAAGGAGCAGAATCGAGAGGTTGCAAAACCGCAATTAGAGCAAGTAAAACAACAGAAGACGCTTGAAATGGTATTCGTGCGAACTACATGCAGTCATGAGAGCGTGAAACTTTGAACACTGGCCATCAGATTTCAAGAGAGACCATAACGATGTCATCCTCCGTCATTTAGAGTGGAAATCAACTGCAAACGCAAAGTATGTTCTTGCAATAACCCGTGAACACTTTGATGCGATAAGCTGCTCGTCGTCTCTGACAGTGTTCGACGGCAAGCACCTTGTTCTACTTATTTGCAGCCGTTAAATCCCTGCCAATCGAGTCTCACATGTTGAAAAGAGGTTACTTTCGCTCTTGTATGGTCCATGATAAAAGATTGCGCATGTACGCAGCATGCCACGCTGTAAGGATGCTTCGCAGTACCGAAAGTTCTTTGAAATTTTTTTCGATTCGTTAAAAAAAGAGGCCCAGGTGTAAATACAGCCGATGGGCGATGCTCGCGTGTTAGATGCGGGGGGGAACCAACCAAGGCTGGACAGCATGCTTAATTCTACTTCTTTGCACCGATGTGTCTGAAACAGTCACCACCCACACGCTAAGTGTCAGCAGAAACGGCTTGTTCGCAGCAGTTTTGCATCCAAATTCGTGGTTGGGCCCATGTTATGCCTTGTCCTGCAGCTTTGTGGCCGATGCAAGGACCCGAAAGACAGGCCGTCTAGTTGAATCTCCTTAAGACACATATCGGTATCGTGCGATGATGCCGAATCGGATGCGGTGAGCCATGCGCGCCGTGGCCTGTGCATGCATGTGCATATCCTGATACTTCCGAGACTGCTGTATCTGAGATACCATTGGTCAAGGGGAGGCTGCGGGCGACAAGGGTGAATAAATTGAGCTCCCAAAATTCAGGGTAATGGCAGCACGCTGAAGCTTAGTATATTCTTCGGAATACGCCTACATGTTTGCTGGAGTGCTGCCAGAATTCGCGTTAAATGCGTCTGTAGACTACGCGCCAATGTCGCACATGGACGGTCGAGATATCGCGAGATTTCTCTCGCGATCATAAGACTTGAGCATGCTTTATCGGGATATCTCGGAGATACTTTTCACCATGATTGTGTCAAGATATATCGAGCCCACTGCTCAATAATTCGCATTTTAAAATCGAAAATTCAAATCGGTTAAGAATAAAGTGACAACATGTGTCAGTCCTTCTTGGGTGATGTTATTTTCACCCCGAGTTAGCCTTTGCATACCCGACTCTCACATGTGGTTGCTTCATTACATTCAAAATAGTCTAAACCCAGATTGTTTGCTCTTGGGTTTCATTCGTCGTCAGATGAAGAAGACCGCCTGTCCGGTCCCAGTTAGACTGCTGTGCGCCACGTTCAAGCTCCGTACGCACCGCGGCCGTGGTTCATGCATTGCAAACCTTCCACGTTCCTTGTTTGGTTCGAATAAAACCGCTTTAAACCCAGCCTCATGTACACTCTAGGTTGTTGTGATCAGTAATTTAACTGGGCACATTCGGGGGGTGTGTCACGTGGACTGTGGCTGTAGTGTACAGGTTTATGGAGAGTCAAGTCAACTAGAATGTACAATGATATGGATCAGCTCGGCACATTCAATACAGTCTCCGTCCACACATTCAAATCATGACAATACACGAATCCCTCTCACACTTGTGTGCTGCGTTTTCCATCACAACAGCCAGTAATGCGTTATACGTCGAATATCCCCGCAAAACCCCGGACCTGGGATAATAACCTTGAATTTTTTTGCAATGTGTAGAATACAGATTTTGGTAGCTGACTTATGGAGCAAATGCAGCACACTGTCGCAGAGCCGTGTAGCTTGGATGAGTCAGATGCACACTTCAGTCACACATTTTACATGCCTCGAAACATCACAGTAACACCTTCTAATAATCTCGAAAAGACAACATACACCATTGGAATGATTCAACCGCAACTCACGTTAGTATCATGCCAACAGGCGAGCCACATGTGGTCATACTTTCACATTTAACTGCCAAAGATACGTAGACCCGGTGTATAGTTAAGCATACCAACCCATCTTACCATTCAAATGTACTGAGTCAAAACAAACCGGGATATAAGCGACGAGCGTTCTGATTGTAGCAGTGCAGGAAGCTCTTCTTCCTGGGACGGAGAACTGATCAAACAGCAGAAGAAGCAGCAGATGCAGCAGCACGCCGACGTTGGTACATCAGAGCGGCTAATCCAACGCTAGCAGCCACAATTGCTGCAGCAACGGCAGTCGTCGCAGAGATCGACGCAGAAGCAGTTGCGGCATCGACTGCAAAGGAACGAGCGTCATATGGAATTAAAGTAGATCATTCAGTATAGAAAACGGTACATTCATATTAACCAGAGTTTCTTTCCGTTGGTGCCTGAATTAGGATTCTCACGTTACTGTGGAAGAAATTGATTCGCTCAAAATCCTAGTGAGGGCAATGTCCCAATAATGAGCACACTTGTCAGAGATACTAGCGATTTCGTTTTGAAGAAGCGTACCACTACTGTCCTGAATTGGTGCAGCGTCTGAACTACTCCCGTATGTTCCATCAACGCCACCATATGTGCCGCCAACGTCACCGTATGTTCCACCCACGTCGCCATACATCCCACCCACATCGCCGTAGGCTCCACCCACGTCGCCGTACTGCCCAGCGATGTTACCATCTGCAAGACCACGGATGAGTCAGCTTGTCCACTATCTCTCGGATCACAAACCAACATTTTCAAAATCGTTCCCTAGCTCACTGAGTTGAAGCCATGCATACAGGATCGTGCACATGCATGACCAAAATTAAACTTTCGAAAGTGTGACAGATGTTTAATGCCAGATAATTCTGCGGCCTTCGAATGTTAAATCTATTAATCTTAGCGAAGAGGGCTTCTGCCCAACAATGTGTGTATCCAGGTGGTGTATCACAGGAAGAGCAGAGCACCGCACATGCTTGCGCCACAGAGAAGGCAGCACTTGCAGAAAGAATTGTTAGGAAACTCATCATTTTTCTGCAAAGAAGAAGAAACTCAATCATTCGAGAGGAAATAAGCAGTCAGATATAAATGCCATTCATCATGCAGAGTGGTTCTACATTCGATGGTATCCAACTGCAATACACTCTTGAAACTGAACGGAAACCACATCCAAGTTTGAATTAGAAGGTAACAACCCAAGAGAGTATCGGCTATTGGGTGCAGATAAGGTTAACTTCTGTTCTCACGGTTTATGACGATGCTGTCAGAGCGGATGACAATCACGCGCCGGTTTGCCAGGCACCCCGCCCAGCGTTCAGCACAGAAAAAATAAGGGAAGAAACAGACTCATAAAGGCTTATTGTAGAATAGGAAGCTGAAACGCGTATTCTGTGATGTAGAATACCATTGCAGGCAGCACTTGGCTTCACAAGATCCGCATGTTCGACAGAGAGCGGGTGACCATTAGCAAAAACAAGGTACTATTCAACAAGAGCAATAACATTTATGTCGGATGACGTACGTGGAGTATGACTTGGAGACGGGTAAGAAGCGAACGAGGCTTAATTAAATGAATAAATTTGGTCGTGGCGCAGGTCCGGGTGATGTGGATGGGCTATGTTACAATGGACGAGAGGACTAACTCCTGAACGTGTTGTAAGAACTATTTATATTCTTTGGGTGTATTCGGGTGGGAGTGTGAAAGATGTGAAGTGTTTCAGTTTGATTCCAATCTGTGTCATGCATGATCCGGTCTGTCGCGGTCTGTGACAAGACAGGATCCTTGGAAACAAAATTCTAGCTGGTGCACCACTGATTTTGGGCTCTCATCAAGTTTTCAAGAGAGCGAAAGTAATCTAGTTTCTCATTGGGACGAACTTGAAAGAGATTTGGTGCTTGCGTAAATCGTCACACACTGGAAGTACACTGTCGCATGGAGGTGATTCAGAAACACTTTTAACACGTTCAACGGTGACTGGAGTCACAGATCTTCAAAAAGTAGAGAACCATATAGATATGCTAGGGGTGTAGCTTTTGCTAGTTTTCGGTGATGGACGTCCGGTGTGTGAGCCAACAAGCTCAAACGCGAACCTTCGCGAAACGTCTCCTGGTTTCTTCTGTACCTGTGCACAGCTGTGCATTGAATGCGTAGACACTCACACACAGCAACTCCATCTGGGTTGATAGTGAAGCGATCAAGTTACGCCGTTGAGCTCGGGGTCGTCTGCAGGCTGCGGATCATCCCACAACTCGATGCATGCGTTAGGTTTTACGGCTGAGAAAAGAATGCAAAAAACTGTACTGTATTTCCAGACGTAATATCTGCCGTCACAAGTGTCGCATGCGTTAAAACCTTCGAATATCAAATTTCTTGCAGATTGCGTGCACCCTAGACACGGAGGCGGTAAACAGGTTCATTCATTCAAGCAGATCACTTGCCACCTTCGGAATATGCCCAGTTGTGGAATGGACACGGCATATTTTGCTGTATGCTACACGTGTAAAGGCGGATATTACGTCTGAAAGTACAGCACATGTACGTGTGTGCAGCACTTCGCCTCATCTGTGCTGTAATTTCGGTTCTAAATACATTTCTACACTACGCCACGCCTGAATTTTGATTGACCCCGTGCTCATGAAGCAAGCGCTGTGTAAGAGTTTGTGAGCGCTTTGAGAAGCACAGTTCAAGCAATTCGACCGATGTTGAAGATCAGTACGCCGTCTTGAATCGTTTTGTGCCAGGATGTTTGGTCCTTGATATGTCATGGTATGCCTGCTACTTGTCTTGTGCTGGAATTGATAATCAATAACATTCGTGAGACGTGACACGTACGTACTGTGCTCCACGATTGAGAATGTTCATTCAGGTAACGAGACATATAATTCTTTTCAGTGCAACTTCATGCTGCGACCTGAATCTCGAACCCAGAAGTTATAAGACTGTTCTTCCACTTCAACTCTGGCACATTTAAAGCAAAGTTGTTCGAAAGTAAAGCTTGTTAATATATGATGTCTGGCGTGATATGCGCACCGAAGCGTGGGCAAGAAGGCCGAAATGGCGCTGTTGACCGTGACTGGCTAATTATCGTGCAGGCGAATTATCGCGCAAACTTGACGGAATAACTGAAGGATGTGACTCTTAAGGTATGATATGACTCGTACAGGTGGAAAAAAAGTTACTTACGTCTTTCTTGTCCATGTTCATTTCCATGCGCCCTCGGGTGCCGTACTTGTTGCAAGCTCGGAGATTCTGTTTTCATTGGTATTTTACCACTTGTTGAACCTGCTTGTAATTTGTGTATATTGTTGCCGTATCAAGTAATAACTGTCGATAAGCCATCCATTGTAAAAAGGTAGCTTTTCAACATGAGTTACGAGTCTTTGCCGAGAGATATGCATCGCGCCAGTGCTCTTGTGTTTGCATGTCGGCACTACGAGTCCCCAATTGGCATAACCAGCCAGTATACGACATACCGAGGCTATATTGAGTGTAGAAAGTTGAATTTGCGCTAATAAACACCTGTCAGTGTAAAGCTGTACAGACTCGAGAAAGACGAATAGCGCAAGCAAGCAGAGGCCTGAAACAAGGTAACACGGGCTACCCGACGAGCTGATAAGATAGTTGAGGAAAATTCTGCCAGGATTCAAGCGGCGGAAGGAGCCGCTGTACGATTACCTAGCAGAATTGATTCACCAGCACAGGCAATAAAAATACGCACATCTCAGCAGGATTTGAGAGCAATAATAAACGAAAGAGTTGAAGAACAAGTATTTATACGATTGTTGTGTATCCAAGGAGCAGGACGAAACGTACGTGTAGTCTGACGGGCTAGGACAGCGGAATTCGTCACCGACCATGTACACGCGGACTTGAAAGCTCACGCAGTCTCCAATTCCTTAGTTATGCAAGTTTTATCGAAGCTATCGTGACAAAGTGTAGAATCGGTGAATAAAACGAGGATGTGCCTCTGTACGATAATTGAAACTCAAAAACCCCGATTCAAGTTACCACCTCGAGCACAGAGCTTCATTAAGGCAAAAACTTTCCATATAGGACACGTATATAATTATCTTTGTCTCATCATACTTTGATATCCCCGCGTGTGAGATTGGCACATTTAAGTTTGGCTTGTACGATACTTGACCGGATACAGTACACCATCGTCCATTGAAAGAACGATCTAACGAGTATACGCGGACCTCGGCGAGGGCTGCTGAATATGAAGAGCTATAATCCTTCACAAGCCAGACCTAGATTGCATACCCGGTTTTCAAGTGCGGTACAAGGTGTGATCCAGACAACGTCACTATCGTACAGTGCGCGAAGGCTTTTACAGGTCATCAATCCTAAAAAGCAGAGTGAGCATTGAGCCACTGAACTCATCCATCTCTTCAAAAGCCTGGCATCTGATTACGGAGAGAGACAGTCCAGATATCAACTAGAGACTCGAATTCTCAGTTCCATATGCACGGCGAACAACAATGCAGCGCTCCATGCTGAACCAGACTCCAGAAGGAACCATTGTTGTAAGGTGAAATGCAACAACCATGAGCCACTATATATGTGGCGATAGAAGATCAATAATCAATTAAACCCGAAAGGGTTTGGCGCTTTCCATCATTCAACAGACAGTCATCAAATATGACTAA
>JAULKQ010012800.1:1494-11768 GCA_032356285.1 Smithsoniella earleae | reverse complement strand
GAAGGCTTCGCGGGCGGCCGCGACCAGCACCGCCAGCATGGCGTCGTCCACTTGTCCGACGCCGTCCGAGAGGGCGCGCAGGCGCGGGTCCCGGTCGGAAGGGTCGGCGGAGCCGCCCGGAAACACCAGCGCGCCGGAGGCGAAGTCGATCTGATGGTGACGCACCACCATGAACAGCTCCATCCCCTCGGCGCCGTCCCGCGCCAGCAACAGGGTCGCCGCCAGGCGCGCTTCCACAGGTTCGGCCATGTTCTCTTCTTTCTCTTCTTTCTTGTCCTAGGCTTCGTCGCCTGTGATCCAGGCGATGCGCAGCACATTGGTGGCGCCGGGGGTGCCGAAGGGCACGCCGGCGGTGACGACGATGCGGTCGCCGAGCTTCGCCAGTTCGCGAGCCATGCAGAGGCCGGCCGTTTCCGATCCTCCCAGGCTTTCCCGGTCGATGGTGTCTCCGACGAAAGGCATGCCGGGAACGACGAGGCTGATGGCGAGCTTGTCGACGATAGGGTTCTTCCGTTTCGTGTTGGTCATGACAGTGCGATCCTATAGTGGTTGGAGAGTCCTTTCATGGCATAGGTAAAGGCTTCGCTTCCCAGCGGAGCCCCGCTAAGGATGGCCGCAACCCCGATCGAGATCCCGGACCCGGCGCCGCCAATATCCACCTTGTCGGCGGAGGTTTCGGCGCTGTCCATGCCATCCGTAGCCGAGTTTGCCACAGGCGAGAGGGAGTTCACATAGCCGTTTACGGCGCCCCCGTTCTGGTCCAGGGCGAGAAGGTAATTCGTATTGACGGCGAGGGCGGACGGTCCGTTAAAGCTCCCATTCCCCGGCGTGTCGTTGCGGTAGCGGAAGGTCATCGTATTGTTGACCCCCAGGAAAAACCCGAGGCTGGAGGTGTCCGACTTGACGCCGATCAGCATGCGCTTGTTGGACACCAGGGAGCCCCCCGTCCGCAACACGAGAAGGAGGGTCTTCTGGATGTTGGCGAAGAGATAGTCGTTGCAGAAGCTGGCGCTTAGCTGCAGCAGGTCGTCCGTCGCATCGAAGACGATGGCGGGATGGCCGTTGATGATGTTGGGTTGCCAGCGGGGGCGCGCATCGGCCGTCGATTGGACGGCGTGTTCGTTCAGCCCCTGATTGCCGATGTTGTTCCACTGACTGATGACGCCCGAGACTTCGGTGCGTGGCGAGGCGTGGGCGTCAAGCAGGCAGACGAGGTTCGGCAGCGACCTCAACGTGAACGGGCTTGAGGGAATGGGCAGTGGTTGGTGCATCGTGAATCATCGTACCTTCGCAATTAGTTCAATGGAACGGGCCGCCGCCTGGGCGACGCTGCTCTCGAGACGCAGATAATTGTAGGGATGGATGTCCTCGGTCAGGACAACCGCCTTGCTGCCGGGGCCCACGTCCCAAACCAGATCGGCGCCGCCGTCCGCCATCATGGCGCGCCGGAAATTCGCCGACGTGGTGTCGGTGCTGACCTGCATATAAATCTGACAGGAGGTCATGACCGGGGCAAGCAACCCGAGCATCGTTGCCTGATTGATCGGCTGGTGATTGCTGACGGTTCCCGAAAGCGGGATGGTCAGGGTCTGGACGCCGGTGAAGGCCGATTCCATGCCCCCTCCTTACGCGCCGTCCGCGCGGACGATCTCCCAGAGCAGGATGGTATCGCGCGCCTTCGCCACGCCATCCGCATGCCCCAGCGTGAAGTGGGCGCCGTCCGTGATCGTCTTGACCTCGATGTCGCTGGGGAGGCCGTCGGCCGGAGCGACGAGGTAGTTCACCGTCGTGGCGCGGTCGGCATAGCCGTTGCCGTCCGCATAGCCGATATCCATCGACCCGGCGCCCTGGGACTTGACCTCGACCGGATTGGCAAGGCCGGACGTCTGGTCCGTGCCGCCGGTGCCACCCATGCTTAGGAAGATAAGCGAATCGGCACCGATCGCGGCATTGCTGACGGTAGCGATGGCGGCGTTCGAGGCAATCTGCACGGTGCCGCCGATGATCTTCAGATTGGCGTTGCCGACCCTTCCGAAAAGAATGAGCGAATCGGATTTGACGCTCTGGGTGGAAACGACCTGGGTCGCCGCGCCGGATTGGATCGTCGTGCGCCCGGCGAACTGGTTGGGACCGGAAAGGGCCTCCGTCCAGCGCGGCAGACTTTGAACGTTTGGGGTAATGGGCATCTGCGTTACCTCCGCTTGCTCTTGCGCCCGCCCGCCTTCTGACGGGGAGGCTGGGCGTCCCCCATAAGGTCGCCCATTTCCTCAACCGGCCGCGAGAACTCGTCCACGCTCTTGCCCAGCGTGTGGGCAATTTGGGTCCAGGTGACCCACGGATAGTCGCAGACGCGTCCCTTCGGGTAGGCGATGTCGCCGTTTTCCTGGCGGATGTCGGTCGTGATGATGCGTTCCATCCACTTTCCCCCTAGATCGTAGAAGCAATCCCATAGGCGAGATTCTTGGCGACGATCTTCTCGTCCTGGAAGTGCATCGCCTCGACGATCTCGACGTGCTCGCTGCCCGCGCCGTTCGTGACCGAGCGGATCACGCCGAAGGCGGCCGGGAAGTTATCCGGCTGCCACTGGAAGCGAAGGCCGAAGGTCTGGGTCTTCATGCCGGTGGCCGGCCGGATATGGGCCAGCGTGCAGGTATTGCCCCAGATGTTCGTGATCGACGGGGTGAGGGTATCGACCGTCTCGAGGGCGTTCTGCTGGATGGCCTGGGGGACCAGAATCCGCTCGACCGAGAAGGCCATCGCCAGCTGCTCCATCCCGAGCGTGCCGCCGCGGGTGTACTTGAAGTAATCGAGCAGCTTCGGATGCGTCTTCAGGATCTGGACGGTATCCCAGTCGATGATCGCGGTGTTGGCGATCAGTCCCGTCTGGCTGCGGATAAAGGCGTGGCCGGTGGTCACGTCGCCGATCGGATCGGAATTCACCGGGTCCGACCATTTGTTGCCGCCGGAAAGCGTCGTGCCGGAGCCGAGATTTGTCAGCGACGTCACCAGGTTTGCCACACGCTTTTCCTGGGCGAGCCGCAACAGTCCGGTCACGAGGTCCGTGCTGTTGTTGCGGAAATTGATCGCCATATCGGCGTTCGACAGATATTCGATCGGCGTTTCGTTCGCCAGGGCGTAGTTCGGGGCGAAATAGGAATCCGAGGAAACCGTGAACTCCACCCGTTTCGCCTTGGCGCCGGGCGAGCGGTCGGCGTTCGGAATCCGCTGAAACTGGTCCGGCTCGATGATGTAATACTTGTCGGACTGCTTCGGGACCGCCAAGCCCGGCAGCACCTGATCCGCGATCAGGCCGCCTGGGTCCTGCGGACTGTTGAATGCCTGGACGGCCAGGTTGGACAGCGGAACGTCAAGATGCCCGCCGGGTCCGATTGGATATGTGCCTGCCATTTTTTATCCCTCCAATTTGCCTGACCTAGAAACCGCGTTTCCAGGCGGGGAACACGAGTGCGCGGAAGACGTCGCCATCGGCACCCGGCGCTTCGAGCGCCAGCCCGGCGACAAGATCGCCGGAATTCGCGGCCTGGGCGCGTCCCGATCCGTTCGTGGTGATCCATGTGTTGACGGTCAGCGAGCCTCCGGCGACGAGTTTTGTCTCGCCGAGAACGTTGATCGTGACCGGCCGCCCGCTCTGCACGGCGGTCTGCTGAACACCGATGATGTCGAGGCCGACGCCCTGCTCGTTGGAGGCGATGTTCGTGGTGTTGGCTGCCACCCCGCGCAGGAAATGATAGCGCGTGGCGCTTAGATCCGAAGCGGCCAGGGCCGTGCGCGTGAGAGGAATGCTCCCATATTCCGACATGTTCTTACCCTCCTATGGTCCCGGCTATTTCTGCTGGGAGTTGGCGTAGCTGTCGCGGAGATCCGGGTCGGCCTTCAGGACGGCCTCCATGGCCTCCCGGTAGGTGGCCTTTTCGTGCTTGGCCTGATAGTCCTGGACCCGCTTCATGACGAGCTCTTCCGGGTCGTCGCCGCTGCCTGGCACCGCGCTGTTGTCGAGGCCGCTCTGGCCCAGCTGCTTGTAGAGCGTGGCGAATTTCGTGTTGAGGTGTTCGACGATATCCTCGAGGACCTGGGTCGCCGGGATTTCCTTTTCTTCCGTCTTGCCGTCCACCGTCTCGCTGAACTTGACGAGGTGCGTGGAATCGACGGCCATGCCGAACAGGGAAATGAGCCGCGGGCGCAGCGCCGGGATGGTGATCGATTCGGAAAACTTGTCGATCTTGGCCTGGCGGCTTTCCGCCGCGAGGCGGTCGAGGTTTTTCTTCAGATCCTCGTTGGCCTGCTGAAGCGCCACGATTTTCGAATCGTCGCCGCCCTCTTTCTTCAGTTTGGCGATCTCCGCGTTCGCCCCCTCCAGCTGTTTCTGAAGCTCTGCGAACTTCTCCGGAGTGACGTCGTCTTTCTCTTTCTTGATTCCCATCTGATAGTCCTCCAGATCGAAATTGAGTGTGGTTTCGGCCTCGAAGCCACTGAAATCGAAGGTGGCGTCCCGAAGCGGTTTGAGATTGATGGCCGGGGTCTCGTTGCCAAGCAGCGCCACGGCCTTGAGAGCCCGGCGAAGCGTCGAATCGTTGCGCTTGAGGTTGAAGAATATCTCCGGCGAGACGGTGTCGAAGGCATGGCGGCGGATAAGATCGTAGACCTTCTTCGGCACGTCCATGAAGTCGGCGACCAGGCTGTCGCCGATGCGGCGGATGGCTTTCACCCAGCCGAAAGCGAGACCGCCTTCTTCATCCTTGTGCCCGATCTTGACGGGAACCGGGAAGTGGGCGGATTCGAAATTCCGGACCATGTCGTCGAAGTCGTCACGGCTGAACTTGTTATCGTTCCACTTGCCGGTCCGCATGATCTCGACGTCGCGGATTTCGAAAAGGCCCTCCTGCGGATCGGCTTCTTTCTTGGTCCGATCCGCAAAGGCCATAACGTCTTCCAGAGAATTGTTGTTGGCGCGGGCTTCGATGGCGCGAAGGTGGTTCAGCGCCTCGTCGCGCGTGGCGTGGCAGCCGAGCGTGCGCGCGCCGTCGTCCGTGGTCACGCACCACTGGTTGCCGCGCTGTTCGATCTTGAAGGTGGCTGTTACTTTTGCGAAGGAAAGCTCGAGAACGTCGTCCATCAATTCCCCTAAAAGAAAAGCCGCTTGAGCGAACAACCGGACGGGGGGACCTCCGGTTCTTTCTCAAACGGCGTTTTGTGGGAGGATAAGGCCATTCCGCGAAAACACAAGCCCCTTTTACAAGATGTAGGGATCGTGGCGCCGGTGACCTCAAAATATGGTGTTTTTACAGGGCGTTAGGCGCTCATCGTTTCACGTGAAACATCTCATCTTTTTTCGAATCGCTCCTGCTCCCGGCCGAACTGGATGCCGCCGCGCAGGATCATCTGGACGATCCAGAGGGGCGAATGGGCGTAGCGTTTTGCGAAAAGATCGTAGGCCAGCTGCATGTTGCGGGTGCGGTCCTCGGCCGAGTGGCCGTACTTCCAAGTGATGCCGTCCATGTGGAAGACCTGGCAGCGGTTGTTGCGATAGGACCGCTTGCCCTTCAGGTACTGGCGCACGATGAGGTCGTTGTCGCTGTGCATGCCGATGAATTCCTCGTCGAACCGCTCCCCCTTCGGGAACATCATGAAGGGGCCGTACATGCCCTCGGTGATCACCTCCATCGGCTCGCGCGTTCCCATGATGACGCCGGGCTCCTTGGCGCCGAGGCAGCTGACGCCGCAATCCGGAAACCGGAAGAACGGCTCGAGCAATGCCGAGGTCCAGCCAGGCATCGGGAAAATGTCGTTGGCGGCGTGGACAAGGTATTCCCCCTTCGCCGCATCGATTCCGGCATTCAGGTCCGTGGTGAGTTTCGTCTTGTGCGGCTGGTGGACGTGAACGATGTCCTTGCGCTTTTTGAAGTGATCGCTCGCCGCCTCGATGACGACGATCTCGATCGGCCAGTCGGCTGTCGCTTTCAACATGTTGATGGCGCATTCCGTCAGCGCCACCATCCATGGGTGTGGCACCATGATCGGCAACAGGACGGAGACTAGGGGCTGCTTCTGAACGTTTTCCATGCGTAGATCTCCATGGTGTCTGGTCGGTCGCCTGGCCGGAATTCGCACGCGGCGAAATTCCTGGTGAATAGGTCGCGCCACCAGGCGAAGGGCTTGCGCGTAATATGCAGATCGTCATCCCCGCAGAAGCTGGCGTGGTTGGCCACCTTGAAGAAGGCCGCCTTAATCGAGAAGTCCCGCACGATGGCGACGATGGGTTCGACCTTTTCTTCCGGGATGTGCTCGAGAACGTCGCAGCAGAAGCCGAAGGTCGTCGGTCGAATCCGTGGCTTCATTTCCCAGAGGTTGCCCTCGAGGAAAGAGAAGGTCTCGCGCGAAATCTGCGCCAGCGTCCAGCATTCCGTATCGAGATATTCCTGGGAGAAGTCGATCAGCTGGACGGCGATCAGGCGCCGGTAGAACCAGAGGGCGGCGCGGCCGGTGCCGCAGCCGTAATCGGTGAGCGAATCGGCGTCCTGCATGCCGAAGGCCGTATAGACCAGCGGCGCCACGCGGGCGCCCGGCGAACGTTCGCGGTATTCGTTGCTCCGGTAGGCCCGGTCATACTTCGCTTTCTCGGCCTGTGCCTGCGGGTCCATCATCGGTCCCCCTCCTGGTATTGCCGCCAGTCCAGAATTCTATCCCTTGCGGCGAGGATCTGGAAGGCGTCCCGGAACTGATTAAGGCCGTTCAGGGCGCCAGCACGGTGGGTCAGGTCGGTCGTAAAGACGATTAAGGACCCCGGAGGGGCCAGAAGGCGCTCCATGGGGCCCGTAACGGGCCTTTCGCGGGGAATTTCGTCCCATTTGGCCCCGGATGCGATCTTTTTTTCGCGGAATTCCCTGTTCTGGATGTGCGTTTTCGGGATCACCTCGATGGCCCCGCCATGCTTGCGGACGTCCGTCAGGTAGAAAAAGAACTTCAGGAACTCGACCTCGTCGATGTGCCAGGCGTAGGGGAGCCGCTTGACGTCGCTGCCTGGATAGCTGCGGGTGGCGTACATCTTGACCGGATAGGTGAAGGGCTCCCCGAAGAACCGCGCCGCCACCTCCCGGAAATGCGGGGTGCGCTTCAGAAGGTCGATGGCTGGGTAGTGCTGAAGGTGGCGCAGCAGCAGGAGGCCGGTCTTCAGATAGGGCTCGTCGATGACGCGCTTCTGCCCTTCCCCCTCCCAGTAACGATGAATATCGAATCGCGCCTTCGCCAAGTGCCCACCGAGGACATTCTCAAGAACGCAGAATCCCTGATCTTGGATTTGCTGGACAATGTAGTCCGCATGACGGCCGATGGTTATTTTTGATTCAACCATGCGATGGCCTCCGGCACCGATACGCGTGGCCAGCATTCTAGCCGACTATGGGGGCAGGCGTTGATGATTTTCGGCTGCTCGAAGGTGCCGCTCCACACATCGGCCGCATCGCAAAGCTCGCCCCAGTGTTCGGACATGTTCTGGGTGTCCTCGACGATCTTGTCCTTCGAATAGGCGATGTTGTCGGCCTCGTAGGCACCCTCCTCGTAATAAAGGCCCTGCTCCTCGACCGGGCCGCCATCGCAGCCGAAGACGGCGATCCTTTCAACACCGGCCTTGAGCATGATCAGGGAGAGAGATCCGAGCGTCAGCAGATCCCATGCCGGTGCCTCGAGCAGATGAATGGCGTCGGCCGGCCGGTTGGCGCTGCGCTCGCAGATAAATGGAATGACGCGATCGCGGATCGTTTCATAATCTCCATGGCCGATCTTGTTGCGGAAATTGTCGCGGGCGCTTGGACGGGTCAGGAGTAGGGTGGGGTAGGGGCGTTTCAGGAAGGCGTGAAGGTGTTTGCTCTCTTCGCCCATGCGCGTCGGCGCGGCGCAGAACAGAATCTCGAATTGACGGTCGCGCGGCTGCAGCACGTGCCGCTCGAAGGGCACGAACTTGTTCATGGAGGCGAAGCAGACCGGCAGCGCACAGAGCGCGCCAGCATGCTTCTCTACCTCATACAGGGAGGGTCCCTGACAGAAGATGGCGACGTTGCGTCCACCGATGAGATTGATAATCCTCTGCATGCACGATCTTTCCTTCGATGGGTTCTTCGGATAAGACGCTGCGGAACAGGCGGCCATCCTCCAGGTAGATGTCATCGATCAGCCGCATGTCCTGTTCGGAAAACCATGCGCCCACCTCATTGAAATTTGCTTGCTTGGTAACACGAAGCCGGTTGGCCGGCACCTCGAAATTGTGGTGCAGCCATGCGTCCAGCCAGAACAGCGGAAGGAAGCGGTCGATGCGGATGCCGTCCAGAAACCACAGCTGCTTCTCGACGTGCTCGTCGAAGAATTGCCCCTTCGCCAGGAGCGCCAGCGCCCCTTCCGGCGTCTTGAGGATCTGGCGCGTGTAGACCTCGATGAAGGCGGAAAGGAAACGCGCACGCGGGTGACGCACCACCGTGAAGACTTCGCGTCCCTCGAGATCCCCCTTCGCGTCGAGATCGAAATAATTCGCCTCTTTGCCCCCCTGCCGCCTGATCCAGTGCTTCATGGAAGTGGATGCGCATTTTGGGATGTTCACAAAGACATAAGACTTAATCTCCTTCGTATCCCGATGCGGGAAGTCGAAGGTCCAGCACAGGCCGCGCTCGTGGCCGCTGTGCTTGTGGCGGTCGGTGATCATACGGAATAGGGGGACACGCCGAAGCTCGGAGGCCGCCCGAGACCGATTGGAACATAGCGGCATTTATCCGATTGCAGACATTCATATTGACGCCATGGGTCGATCACCACGGAACCTGCAGGGGGATCGAAAAATGCAAGCTCCTGGTGATTGCAGCCGATCAGGAAGACATGGGGATCGCGGATTTCCTTCATGGCCTCCGGGCAAATGACCGGATCGTAGCCCTGAATCTCGCCATACTGGGCGCGGTAGAGGTTCAGGAGCAGCAGGGCCGGACTCCCATAGGTGAGGCGCGTGCCTGGCTTGTAGGCGATGCCGAGAACCGCAGGCGGCAGCCCGAAGAGCTCGGCCGCGCCATGCAGCTGATCCGCCAGCCACGCCGTCTGATGTTGTCGGCACATCATGATGTCGTCGAACAGGTTGTGGGAAAGCCCAAGATGTTGTGCCAGCCAGGACATGGCGATGTTGTCGCGCGGGTGGCAGCCGCCGCCGTCCCCCATGCCCCCGCGCAGATACTTGCCGCTGATCAGGCGGTCCGTTGCCATGGTCAGCGTCTCGGTTACCGTATCGCAATCGGCCATCGGGAAGTGATGGCAGATTTCCATCACCGTGTTGGCGAAGGCAATCTTCATGCCGATGAAGGTGTTATAGGCGACCTTCGTGAGCTCGGCGCTCTCGATCGACATTTCCCGGATGGGGGGCATCTTCTCGCTGAAGACGGCTTCATAAACCTTCATCACCAGATTGACGTCCCGAGGATGATCGGAGCCCAGCAGGATGAATTCCGGATTGAGGAAATCCATGACGGTCTGGCCCATGGCGATGAAATATGGATTGTAGACGACGGGCGACTCACACGCCGCCCCCCGAACCACCGGCAGACTCTCCCGGCGAACCGTCCCCGGCAGCACCGTCGAAATAAGAACGATGGGTGTCGTCTTCCCGGCTGCCGCCAGCAGTCCGGCAATGTCCGCACAGGCTTCCCGCAGATGAGAATAATCAAAATCCGCGCGCTCGCCAGGCAGCGGAGTGATGCCCTCGAACCGATCTTCGTGGGGCGTCTGCACGGCGATGAAGATAGCGTCCGCGAATTCCGCCACGCCCGCCATGCTCTCGAACTCGATGTTCGATTCCTTGAGCATGTCGTTGAAATCGCCGGTGCCGTCCGTGGAGGCTTCCTGGTAGGCGCGTCGCGTCCGCGACATGGCGTCGATCTGGGCGTCATGCCCGACCACGCGCAATCCGGCACGCTCCATGGCAACGGCGCATGGCATGCCGAGCTTTCCGAGGCCGACGAATCCAATGGTGGGTTTTGTGTTCATGCTTCGCTCCTGGTTCGTGTTCGTGGGGCGCTAATTAGAGATGGGTGCCTAAGAAATCATGGCTCGCTTGGTCATTTTGGGTGGATGAGACAAACTGGCTCGCTGCTTGTAATGGGTGTCTAGTTTTTCGTGACGCGCTTCGACAGTGCGGGCGGCTAGCGTATGATGGCGCGCTCGATACAAATGGTTGTCTAGCATCCGGTGGCTAGGTAAATCCCTTGCCGCTTAACTCGGTGGCGCGG
>JAULKQ010012789.1:0-11773 GCA_032356285.1 Smithsoniella earleae | reverse complement strand
ACATGCTTAGCTAGCTCTGTTGCAAGCTCTTCAACAGTCAATGTTTCATCTCTTTTCGCTAAATCTAGAAGACACCTCTCTCGGAGATTTTGAAAGTATAGCTTTGCTGGCTTTCGTTGTCAGTCTAGGTTATTTCCGAAGCGCTTGAAGAGCAGAAAAAAGGCAACTGTGTGGGGAGAAAACGTGTTTACGTTAAACTGGGCAAGTCTAACGACTCCGCGACATAAAATTTTGCTATATGATCTTCTTCAGAATACAGTATGCTTACGACAGTAGCAGTGACTTGATAGTGTAACGAGTAATCGCGAGACTGAGTTATCGTGAAATTTGATGTATGAGTAACGTGGGTGGAACTTTTGGGTGTGTGAGTTATCGTAGGCCGAGTTAAAGTGAATTGACTATACATCCACAATCGCAACCGTATATGCAATACGGTTACTAATCACTGCCTACGAAATTGTCGAGAAGTATGCGCGCTCGCCATTTGACTGTGTTTCACACAAATCTTTTTTCACCCATACAGTCACACCCTCAATTCTTATGAATCTTCTTGCATCGTTACCACGAACAATATGTCAACTCAAGTAGTCGCGCATTAAAGCTCATAACATTATTACAATTGAACTAGGACCTCAAGTCAACCCGCATTACTACTAATGAATTCACCGGATGCCGAGTATAGGGCACGTTAAACCACCAAGCCATATTCAAACCGAACGAACTTATCTGAGACAAAGAGGATTACAAATTGTACGCGTAACAGAAAACATTGTCACGTAGTGGTTGTGAACAATGTACAGCTCAAATGCCTGATGATCAATTGTACATCACATCTAGTTGCATCTAGAATGGCCCGATATTCGCATGAAAAGGAACACATCGTTGAATAATTTGGGATTTAAGGCTTCTTCACAAACTGACGTTTCAGTCCCGCGTACTCAAAACATTGATGCTGCCCAGGTCCCGAAAATTTTAAGGTTGGTCGCCAAAAGAGTCCCCATTGCCAGCATCATGAAGGGAGCCCCGCCGAGACGGTTGCTTGGGGACCCGGTGGCATAGCCGTGGAAATAGACAACGCGGCCAAGAAGATACACGCACCCAGCAGCAGACGCCACCACGGGATGCTGCATGCCAATAAAAGCGCTCAAGTGTCTACTTGTGCACTAAGGTTGTGGGTCAACGTTCTACGGTCCCTTGGGAAGATATGTACTAAGTACAGACGTCTAGCACCAACTGAAGTTCGGATACATTCAATGCAAGAGTTCCACTATGCGGACTGTAGTTAAAGCAGAGGCAGCTGGTAAAATATGAGAGGCAGCATACCTTAAGCCCTGCTGCCAACAGCATTGCAAGAACTACAGGCTGTGTCTCCAAGCTATTCTGATGTCCTCGCTGAATGCAATTATATTCGGTCGCTTCTTTCTCACTTTTGCAGTCATCCTTGGTTGCGTACAGCTTTGGGAAGCCCACTCCATACCTGGATATCATCTGTTGTGTTACCGACATGAAATGCTGCAGGAGCAACCAAAAATCGCTGATTTGACATCATTAATCAACATTGTAAGAATTTGAGGGCTTATCATACTTCTTTCGTGCCTTGAAGATATGGATGGGCATGTAGACGTGGTGGACAACGAACGAAGCAGCTGCCACAGCGCAGACAGCCGGGAAATTGGGGGAGATTACGAAGCTCATGCTAGTTCTAAACAAGGGGCGGGGAACAGCTAGAATAGCTTTGGATCTATTCAATCAGTAGTCTTGAACGACGTTGTCAATCGCTTACACCAGGTAATGCCGGGGTTAACTTCAAGGTACGGGTGTGTCCACGCTTAAAAACAACAAACAACATTTATTATCGCAGCAGCAAACTGACATTAGAGGCTGCACGTGAAGAAATGTTGGCTTACATCAGACCGAGATGGCATGCGTAAGCTAGTACACACGTTGCGTTGCTTCTCGAAGCACCGGATTCGGAACTATCTCGATGTGTTCCTTACCGGTCGCCTCAGGTTCCCGTCAAATAAAATGTGTACAACTGAAAGCGAAATACAAAGGACAACTCGGTATGTTTCGATTCAAAGAACGAATAACCGATATTCACTCGCTTTGGCTTGTCGGTCGAGACACGTCCTTCCTCGAGGCGTGCGGTGACCAGGTTACTTCCTGGCTGTAACTCTGGCAGACTCATTGCTAGCTTTTACTCTGGACATACCATTTATGAGAACAGAGTAAACAGCAAAAAATTTACGTATTTTTAACTCATCTTCTTTCGAGTCAACACTCAAAACTGTCCCAAGCCAGTGTCCGCAAGGGATATGTAACGGTATGCGGAGAACGCGTATCACAATGTAGAATGTGTTACATCGATGTGGTGACGCGGAGGCAATCATGACAGAGAAACGACGAAGCCGGGCATGGAACCCGCGCGGTAAACGAGTATCCTACCACTAAACCACCTGGACACCGTAACTCACGGCTGAAGATCCTTGCCCCAACGTAGAGTCATAAGTATTACTGGGAAATAGTCAATTTACTCTCCTCGTTAGATTAGCATCGAGTTGGAGATGTTTAGTGTGTTTAATGGCTCGTTAGATTAGCATCGAGTTGGAGATTTTAGTGTGTTTAATGGCACATTAGACTACCGGAACTTTTCAGGAGACCCATTTTTTCAAAAACGAAATTGATCCAGTGCTGTGAGTAAACAACACAAGATGACTGGCGCGTCTCAAGACCGGTATATGATCATATGTAGCACTTTCTCAAGTTAATTTCACGATTTTTAGGCCCGTAGTTGGATTATCAGCGCGAGGATTCACGTGAATTGGAGTAGGCGTATGGCTAATAGTGCTGAATGATAAATCATGACACCGCGAACCACTATATGTACGGCATGATGACGGTCAACAATCAATAAAATCCAGTACGGATTTAGTGCTTTTCGATTCCCAACAACTAGTGGTGGCGTGGTTTCATAAGCTCCAATAAATACAGTTAAAAAATATATAATAGCTGGTTTGGCTTGGTACACTTGTCCTAGTTAGATGTGAGATAGATTAGACGAGAAAGAAGTGCAGGCGGGCAGAGGCTAAGAAGCAGGCTAACAGATAATAACGGCCTGCTTGACGTGCACGCAGAATGCAAGAATGCAATCGTAATCAGATGGTCGAAATGGCCCTTGGGCAACCAGAGAGCAGTCAGCGCGCCCTGTCTAGCACAGTTCACAAGTGACACACATTCGCAATTGCGCACTAGGCACATACACTCAGCGCACTCAAGAACGATATCGTGTTCTATACGACAATTTGAGGGGCTGAACGCATCTGTTTTGCAAGAGCAAAGGGAAGCGCTGTATGACGAGGGCAAGCATCAAGATGCTTGAGCAATAAAGACATCAGCGGTAATGTGTGAGCCGGTTTGAGTAATTCCGGTGTGTCGGAGGCCTTAGTTTTGAAGAAATTTTCAAACTTGGTGCGATGCAGTACAAAAACAACGAATTGGACGAGCAAAGACTACTGTAACTACTGTATTGGAGCACCGGACAGGAGTAATAAGTAGATACCGGGCGTACGCGACGGATCACGCCGAGGAATGGTATCGAACTCTGTTGACAAGAAAAGAACATTTTCTTTCTGTAACCTGTCAATACGCTTGCGCGGAGGCGGTGTGATTTTCGAATTGGTTGTCAGTCCGCAACTGCTGGGAGAAAGTTAGGGTTATAATGCTTAAACTATCGAAGATGTACTTCTTTGTGTTGTAAAATATACCTTGCGCAAAAGATTACCGTGAGCAATGTAGGGCGAGCGCATACCAGGCACTGGTCAATGTCAAGCCACGAAAATGGGGTGGCGGTTGTCAAGCGTTCTCAGATCATCGACATGATGAATATGGGAGTCATTGTACCCATAGTGCATCATGTGACATCTGGAATGCAAATGGTCAAGAGAGGGATGTTTTCCGGGTGCTTGTGGCACGATTGGGTGATGAACGCGTTGAAAATCCGTTTTCAGTGGAGCTCTAAGAGTATTGAGAGATTGTCTCGCCTTTTGCTGCAACCGGGTTCCAAGCGCTTGCTAGAATTCTCCGTTGATTTAGTCCTTACAGTTGGATCGTCAGAATGGCTGAGCGTGGGAGCTCCTGCCATCATTCGCACAGTGACTCAGAGCTGTTTTGAGGTCCTGCAAAGGGTACGCGCTTGTGCCAGGCCAAATGCTCAAGTAGAGCTACCCGGCATACACTGGCAGTAAAAGAAAAACACAGACCACGCTGGAAATTTATTATTTATGAGTGCATCGCCATTAGGTGGCCGTAGACAGAAAGTTGCAGAGTAGGTTAAAGAAGGTTTTTGGGGCAACATAGACAATTCGATAGCTGAGCACGAGGCTGCCGATACTGCAGATGGCAGGCAGACCTTGCCGTGCCAAGACAGAATTTCTATGCGTGAGCAAGAAGACTTGCACCAACAGGCAAACAAAATTGTCTGATCGATACGGGCAGACAATTTTCTTTTGTGTGGTGTTAATGGTTTAGAAGTGAAGCATGGCTCCTGAGTGTGGGCAACTTGTCGCACACCGTTTGTGTATTTCATCCATTCCCCAGTCGTTCGTTCTCGTGGAATAAAAGAAAACTATTGGTAACCGCTCATGTTCGAATTCTGCTGATATGATGCCCTTTACCAAGAAAAATCAACACAAGTGTCCAACCATCCGACGAGCTGCTCATGAGTTCCTTGCATCACATGTAGCCCCCCTTTCTCTTTTCCGCGCAATTTAAATTTTTAAATGCAATTAAAGCAACTGCTAGCATCATACCAGAGTACAGGCAGTTGACTCAACTGTAAATACCTACGTGTTAACCACAAGAGGGGACCTGTGCTCCTTGTTGGAAGCCACGCCTTGTACTTCTTGCTAGTGATCCGACATAGCGCTGAAACAAGTGTCTGTTGCCCTTGATGATAGAGACACTAATATCTTTATATATGAATTCACAAACACTGCTTTTTACATGTTCCCACAGCGCACGCACACTCTGCAACTTCCCTAATAAACCCATCTGCTGTTACAGCCCCTAACCTTCCATCTCTCCACAGAGAAGGCGATAGAATGGAAGTCTTGAATAACAGAGAAAGCAATGACTTTCAGGCCGGCGGGATGCGCGGTCGACTAGCCGCTGCGTTGTCTGCGAACCGGCGCAGTGGTCGTCAAAACGGCGCGGCCGTGGTTCTGCGATCGCGCTGCAATTTGATCCCGATGCGAAAGATCGCAGCGCCTTAAAGCAAGAAGCGCGGAAGCTGGACGGTTTCGCAGGCTGAGCGGACGCAGGCTTTGTCGTAAGGGCTGACGACATTATATCAACATCTGCGAACGCTTGTAATTTCCCGCGTGCTATGCTCGACATGTGCGTGTTGACAGAACATAGCTACGGGGATGGGACAGAGTAGAAGTTCCCGTATCGTCCGACAGCAGAAATTCGGTAGCGAAGAAGCAGCACCGTCCGACGGCTGAGCATCCCGGATCCGGGGCTGCTCGACGCACACCCATTACGGCGCACTTCTGCGTGCTTTGACTGACAGAAAACGCGATAGCCAATGCTCTCAGGGTTTCCTTGATCGCACGGCATTGTAGATTGGGTTGTTGTGATTCGACTGTGCAAAGGCAGACGTAGACTCCTTCTACGCTTGGTTTAGTTTCCAGAGCCCATCGACATCCAAATCGGACGATTTCACCGTGGTTTGTCCTCCAAACCAGCTTGTACATGTTAGAAACGGTGCTACTTTCAACGGACGTGTACATGTGCACCCACACAGGTATACCCTGAAAATTTCGCGTGGCACATGTGTCATCATGACACTCGGATGTGGAGCGCCTACAGCACCTGCCTGGGTGGAGATGCTGCTAACAGGCGCTTATGGCTTAACTTGGTCATTGGTAGAGTTACATTCTATGATGTTGCCTGTGACTGCACAGGTTCAAGCTGAGGAGGAGCACAACAACTCTGGAACGCTGTCATGATTTCAAACTTTGGAAAGCCAGAGCTCCGTTTTAGCCTTCCTCGCTAATTTTGTGTGATTACAGGAACAATACTATCTTTAATCGGATAGGCAGTTACCAGGGGTGAAAGTCTCCAGAATCTCCCTGCGTGAAGGGAGTTTCTGAGAAAAACTACAGCACACTCTTGCAGCTGCAGACATTATGGACAAACGAAACGTTTGCGGTCTTGATGTCGTTGAGGGTCATCACCAGAGTCTCTGCAAGTGCAATGTGTCGCTCTGCAGTTGGTTCAGCAATCCTTAGGCTTCGATGCCGCTTGCAAACCATGGAAATGGATAACTATGGGAGGTTGATTTCACTGCCAAAGCTCGGAGTACCAGTACCGTGGTGAAGGGCGGTGTTTGGCGCAGTAGTAGATTAGAGGCATGTCAGGTGTAAGGTGTTCCATTGGGTCCCTGCACTTGTTGCAGAAGTCTCTCCAGCATAGTGTAGCTTTGTGCCATTTAGAATTACATGTAGTATTGAACTGTGTGGAAAGCCAGCAGAGAAGCTGATTCGTGAACTATCGCAATGAGTGTGTGCCAATAGGGATGTTGACAAGGCACGGTTTGTGTGCTTCGCGTACAAGCAAAAATGGCTTATCTCTGAGTACGATAGGGAACTTGAGATTATCTTCCAGAGGCTTCTCGGATCTCTGGCCCGAGTGATCGGCCAAGGGGCCCGGCAAGGAGCACAATGTCCGTCCGGTGATTAGACCTGTTAAAATTTCGGTTAAACCAACTGCATGTTGGTTGTTTGAAATCATCATCATCATGCGAGAAATCGCTTTAATCGCTTTTGTAAACAGCGAGAAGCGTCCATCTGCCCATTTGCAACATTTGGTATCGCACTTTCCGACGCATAAAAAGGTAAAACACAGCTCTTACTAACTCTCAGCGAATACTCTACAGCATGACAACAAAGCTAGCGCGGACAGGAAAATACAAAGATGTGGAGAATAATTAAAAACTGCTCATGCAGAAAACTACAACTGCCATCTAGAGATAATAAATTAAGGTCATCATTTTGTGATTTGCTGCACGTAAGAGAACAGTCCATGAACATCTCTTTCAGGTACAATTTCCAGGTTTTCTTGCAACCACCGAGCTACGTAGGCCCAATCCGGCGGAACGGAGAGCATCATATCGTGGATAGCCTTGATTTCGGGACCTTGGAGTCGGTCGAAGTCACCAGGGGACACTGGAAGTTCGCGGACAGCTTGTGAGGATCCAGCTGGTGCTACTCGACTTGTCGAAGGTACTGACTCACCTCTGAGGCGTAAAGCCTTTGAAGCTACAACACACAAGTGCACTCATTCATAACAGCTACATATCAGTGAATGTATTGGCTACAAAGCGTAAATTCATAACGAATGGGAGTTCTGAGCACAAAGGGATTATGGCACGAATGTAACAACGGAAAAGTCAGCACGGGTGTGTTTAGGATGATTGTTTCCGGAAACAGTTTCCTAGATAGTATTGTGCATATCCCGATACAACTGCAAGACGGCATGTGACACAGCAAATAGTTGGCCTGTTCGCGTACTGCGAGGCTCTTCACCCTGCACTGCCAGAACGTTCTTCAAGCCAAGGAACGTTTCAGAAAGCTTTTTGATGCGGTCGCTGCACGTTCCATGCGTGATTGACTGCCACATGGCTCGAACTAGCAACCGATACGACTCAACGCTGAAGCCGTCGCAAAGCTCGGATAGTATCACTGCAGCAAGTCTGCGGTAATGTATAGAATTATATATAGCTTGATGGCTGCCTATTAGTGATGCATGGTGAAGCTTCATGAAGGCGAGATGCTAGTCGAGTTAGTTCCCCCAAGTGCCAGCAGCAAATGTAGACCGATGTGACTGATCATATAAAATAGCACAAAAACTAAGTGTCCGTTCTACAACATGAGTATATTTCACAGCGCTGGTTTACTAGTGAAACACGCAAATAACTTGTATGGAGCTCACTTGTTACATTTCCAGGAGGCAAAGCAGCACCGCAGATAGAACAATTACTTTCTTGCACCTGAAACAAACATGAGTGCGGGGCATACAGATTCAACAAATAAAATATTTACAGAATATCTCCAAGATATGTAGCAATTGTGTTTCAATGGCTAGGATGCATGATGGCATGGGAATACCATGGTTCCCAACATTTACGCGACAGGGGCACAAATCTTCTTTTGAGGCCGTGTTTCAGATGTTATACCTGGTCTTGCAGATTAAATCGAAGTATGGATGCAGCTCTCAGCTTGAGAGAAGTACCTGACGTTGGTGCGCCATGGTGAGCGGATGCTCCTTCGCGGTCCTGCACAGCCTGAGGCAGCACCTCAGTCCAGTGTATTTATGTGTAAACATTATTTCACACAGTGCCGCACGGATGGTAGCACTAGTACTATGTTTGATGGATTCAGAAGGGCGCAAGATTATTCGTATGTACTGCGAAGAAAATGCGCACGCCAACATTCTACGTGATTTTAACCAATGAAATATCGCCGCTTAGTTTCTTAGCTCATGACTAGCTGCTTTCTATGTGTCCCGACGAGCAAAGTGATCCCATTTCGGGCTCAGCACTGGGTTGGCAAATAGGGCGGAAAACTACATGAAATGAAAATATGGCACAGAGAAAGTCCATACAAAGTTATGCTTTCATCGTACGGATGGTTTATGAGCTTCACTGCGTAGTCACCATATTTTTATATACGAAAGTGATTACAGAATACACTTGTACTATGAAGGATTGCTCGAAACATTGCAACATATTGTGGATGCTGCGCACGGGCATCGCTTTCTGGCCCTAATTCTCGAACAGGAAAAGAATTCGCGAGTTGCAGAGCAGCTCATGGTCCTGAGCCACACTTCCCTTCCGACAGGATTACATACTCCAGGGCTTTGTCACCAAATAAATCAACGGGCACAACGCAAGTAAAAAATATCTATATAGTAAAAGTGAAGTGGGATATGCAGCCACAATTGCAGTGCATTCTAGGCGTTATAAGGGTATCAACCATCGAGGCCCAGATGGAGACAAACATAGAGATGTGCAACGGGAGAACGGAGTCGACCATCATCCAGCTGCCACCTTCGTCCAAGTATTTTATTATTCAGAATACTCGCGAAGCATACCTCGGCTACGGCACGCTCTCCATCCACACGAGGGATTTCCGTACTGCTTCTCACAACTCCAATCACCTGCGCACTGGGTGAATTTCGTCTTCTGCACGTCCTTCTGCATTATTTATCCACTCCGAACATCAGGGAAGGTCGTTGGTAGAGGTGACTGTGATGTGTATCACTCGGCAGGAGCATGTCCATACAGAAGCATAGCGGGCTGTGCACTGAAATAAAGAATTACGTTTCAGCCTTGGCGAGCTCAACCCTATTTTTCTACTATTTTATAGCGGATACCCACTACCTGAAGCTAACAACCTCTCTGACGTTACCACGATTGAAACCGCGTCAAGCCAACAGATTTTCCACGTGAACTCACGTTGTATGTCCTGAGCTCCTATGGCTATAGATAGCGATACCTGATTTTTTTTTTGTTCTTGCCACCATTTCGTATTTCGGGGAGGCGGATGAATACAGCTTTAATACATCAGTTGGGGTCAGGGTTGCGGGAGATGTGAACACGAAAACTGCACGAATGAGTAAAGCGACTTGCGAAAGCTTTCTTGCCCTATTTTTGCAATATTTATTGCAGAGTTTATATATTGAGGCCGGGGCGGAACCTGCACTTGAGGCAACGGAACCAGCATCGTCATCGCACTCGCAAGGTGGTGTGTGTGCTTAAGAGTTAGGCGTGCTAACAAATGTCGTGAGCTACCGTTTTCATCTTAACCATGATACGAAGACGCACTGTTGCCATCTTTCTTTGGACCTCTCTGTTCATGGATTGTTCCAAAGAGTGAATAAGGCCTTCGATGGGTTCGTTTTCCGAGTCATCTGACGAGCTCTCTTCCTGAAAAATCACGTGTTCAACCAGTGGGCCTGGCATTTTTGCAGAAAGACATACTGCTTTCTCTTGCGCAGGCAGTAAACGAAGGCTGTCCGAATAACTCTTGATCAGCTGACGGAGGCATGACTACACTACGGTACATGTTTCGTCTACTTTCAGCACTTGAACCAGTAATTCAACAAGGAACCAAACCTGTTCGTTGGCCCTGGGGGCATACACGCCTCGCATCCGCCCCACCTCTCCCTGCTCGGCACTCATGGCTCCCTGCATTGAGATACGCTCTTATGAGGGATACTCACCATCGATAAAGCAAACCTCGCGTCTAGCATTGAGAAATTTAGAGCCTGCCCCCTCGTTATTCGTGGTTCCATTAAAGTCATCCATGAGTACGTAGTCAATGGGCTGGGGTTTGAACTGGAATACAACTCCTACCGAGCACAGTATCACAAAACATCTTTCCAAACGTATAGTCGCTATAGCATATCTCGTGCGACACTTGTGCCGTCAATAGACATAATTGAATATTGAGCGGGTTCAAATTACAACGGCGAAGTATCGAAAATAATGGCCGACATAGTAAGTAAACTAGAGTAGAAGCGTTTAAAGTTAACATTGGCGTACCGAGGAGAAGAAAATCAATGTCACACCACAGTGACGTCTTCAGTATCACATAAATTCGTATGACATGAAAAATGTAAGTGTTGAACACGATGAAATTAAAGCTTCTACTCTGCTGCGAAAGTAACTCAAATTCATATTTCCTCCATCGAGGTCTGAATGTGCGCCACTGTTTGATCTTCCCAATCCTTCATGTAGCGTATGCATCCGGAATTGAGTTCAGGTCTACGAAGGCGTTAGCTGGCGCGAAATGGCTGTTGGAGACACGTGCTTCTGCATATAGTCATCCAGCCCTTGTGATAGTGTACTTGCAGTGCGGTATATTCCCTCAGCATATTCCCTCTTATAACACAGTACTAATGGGCTGAGGGGTTACATGCATATGGCTTGAGATCTCACATGTAGTCGACTAGAGCTATATACAGCCCTCCATCAATCCTGATCATGTTTGCCAGCATCCGATAAAAATGGGGCATTTACGGTGTTTGTTTGATCCCAAATGCTATGTATTCACAAGATGGCGCAGGGGAGGACATTGAAGCAAGCACAGAGGCGGTATGATTCGTTTAAGGAACACGAGCATCTGAAAATATCCGTACTTTTGCTTTTCGGATTGGGCAGGAGTTGATAAACCCATGTCTGTTGGCTGAACGAAAACGCTTGTCAACTACAGTTTTTTTCACAGTTGTTTCCAACGCATGCAAGACTCGATCCGACGTATGAGTGGCGAATCCACATTTCATACACGGTTTGACACTACGAAGGGAGAGCCAACAATCTGGAGCTTTCAAGCCTATAATCCTCTGCCAGCTCCGCTTATTTTGTGTTTGTAAGCAATTGGTAAGAGATCACTTAGACAAAAGTGTCGTGCATGCGTCGGATTGAGTTTTTTCACGAGACGGCTCAAGTTTTGCGCGCATCGGAAACCACTGTGAAAAAAACTGTAAACTGTGTACCGTTTTAGTTACAGATGCTATTAAGACCATTTCAGGCATCAAACCAGCGAGCATGCAGTTGACTCAACCGAAACGTTATGCTTTAGCCTAATCACAAGACGGAAATTGCGCTCCTTGCTGACATCCATAGCCAATCCTACGACCTAAAGATCCGAAAACCCGCTGGAAGATAAGCTTATTGCCCCTAATCAACGACAAACTAATCTCCTTGTAC
>JAULKQ010012778.1:0-11774 GCA_032356285.1 Smithsoniella earleae | reverse complement strand
ATTTTTATAGTACGCATCAATCATAATCACTCTAAGATAGTCTGGGATTGTCTCTCCCTTGCGACAGACAACCGGACTTACCTCAGCCATGTCTACAGACTCTTAGCACAACTTCGGTCAAACCACTCCCTTCATAAACACTGCACTAACAAATTCTGGCAAGTATAGCAAGTGTAACTGTCGATCTTGACAGTGTTTTTGTACTCGTACTAGGTGGTAGAGTGTGTTTATTACCGTGGCCAGGGCGGCGAATTAATAAAGCAAGGAGCGAACTCGCCATTTGTTGACCTTTCTGGAGGTCTATCGCATCTCTAAACGCTATCAGCAAGCTGCTTAACTTCAAGCCACGTCAGCGTTGGCATCGGTTACCAAAGCCTGTTACAGGTCGCTCGGACACAAAGCGAGTGCAGTGGATTGTACTTTGCTCGCGACGGTCGAACATGTGCATGCGAAATGCACACGACAGGCGCCATTGGTGCTTGAACGCTCCTGTCGGACTGAAATTGTGTGCATTGGATGGTCAAAAGAGAGCATGGAAATTACAACTCGGCGCAGATGCTGCAACGATCCACTCGGGAGTCACTCTGAGAAACTGTAATACTATGAAGTGCTAACCTTCATCAGATCTAATGTAAAGATACGAGGGTTCTTAGAGCGCCAGATGCTAGAGAGTACTTACAATATATGTGGTCACAATAGTGCAGCCTGAGTAGATGAAGACCACTATCAGTCTGACACCCAGCTATCCCCGTTGTTGACTGATCAATCATGACACTGCAAACCACTACATGTACGACATAATAGAGGTCAACAATCAACTAAATACAGTACAGATTCGGCGCTATTCGATTCCTAGCACCCGTGACACTCCCTTCAGAACGGAGCCCATTCAAACCCTAAATTCAAGGCCGAAGGCCTGGCCTATTGCCCCTGGTAACCACTCATTATCCATGAGAGCGGTTATAGGCGAACTTGGGTTAGTCACAGGCTGTAACACGTTAAGGTTTGAGAGGCCAGCGCTGCTCCCCCAGGAAGGATCACTCACAGGCTGACAAGCCCCACCTATGAGGCAGACCGCAAATATGGCTTACTCCCCTGATATGGAGACCTAGCATTCTGAGTTATTTGCACGCTACAATCTTTACAATCAATCTCAAACAGTCTCCTAGGTATTCAACAAGGAAAACCTCGCTGAACAGTGCAACGGCAAAAAGTACCCCAACTTCAAGAAATATACTCAATAAACATACTCTCAGGCCTGTGAGGCACACAAGTATAGATGTATCCTAGCTGAAAACGCGTGAATGTGTCAATGCTTCGCTATGTAACGTTGCATAAGCAAATTGAAACTCAAGTGTGTCAGAGAAAGATTGAATAAGGAGTAAATAATACACTTATCATCGAACAACTGTTCTGTTTGGCTTGTGGGACAGAGTGAGGCAGAAAAACAAGCGCAGAGGTAACTTATTTTGTTCTTTCTGCTGAACAGAAGCTGAAAGCAGGTTGGCGAGCCAGTGGTCAGGAGCGCACGAATCCAAACTCTGGGCACTGCTGTACAAAGTCACGAAGAATGGGGTCAGCCATAGATTGTTTGATGTAGTCGTCGGCAACTGATACGCTGTTCTCTTCCATCATCTGCAGGAACTTGGCGCAAAAGGTCGCACGCTTGAATATCTGGTGAGTTTCCATAAGGCTGCCCCTGCAGCACGTTGGAACACCATTGGAGCTCTCATGTGCTCCTTATGTCGCAAAAAACTCACTTGATTTCTGAACAGCAGGGATTTCTTGTACCATACTAAACCCAAAGGTTCGACGCGCCCTGTCCATGAGCGCTCATTTTCGTCGTAAGCAACCCACCTCTTTTGTACCTGTCCCGTCCACAATCTTGAGCGTCATAAAATGGTGATTGCATTGCAGGCTTGCAAGCTTAAAAACAAAATATTACTGTACAACAATATTCACAACAACCGGTTCAGATTCTTGCAATAGCACCACATCATTTTGAAGCAACTATCATTATTGACATCACAGTACCAGTTTTATGCAAGCCAGTGTCAATGGACGACGACGCTGAAAAATATGAAACAGGCCGTATCCTGTCCATTTCAGCGTATGTTTTTCGAAAGGGCCATTTTTCTATTTTTTGTCCAGGCACCCACGAAAAGTTGAAGGTAAAAAAAAAAAAGCTGTGCTCTCCTGTGTGCAATATTGTCAAACCTTTGGATTTAGAATGGTACGCAGGCTATGTCACCACGCTGCGTGCTTATTAGGTTTTAGCAGAACACACACACCTGAAAGAATTTGAGCTGGAAGCATGGCATGCTTGGAATTCTTGACGGGCTCTGTGAAGTGCGTGGGGGGTGGCTTGAAGTGCGTTGCAATGCGAGAAAGCGCCCTTGGTTATGAGCTTCTTCAAGATATTCGTCTGGAGACTGATCAAGGTGTGTATGCACTCCTCCAAGCTCCCATCTACCTGCAGAAGAGCAAATTATACCATCCACCGAATGTTAGACCCTGTTCTCACGTTGCAAGTGCACGGGATTATCAATGCTGTATGAAGTCGATTAAACAATAACAGAGCGCAGGAAATTGATTATTTACCGTGTGTATATTTGACCCCATTCCTGTGCACGAATCACTGCTAATCAGTTCCCACAGCCCTGCACCGGAAGCCATAAGCGGGTGAGGAGGATCAAACCTGGACGATCTTGACATCAGTGATGCGCTCGTGACGGAACAACTCAATCTCAGGGTCTCCGTCACCCATATACTCCACTTTCGAGATTCTTAGCGCGTTGATGACGCCCTCAATCTTCTCTGCGTCGCTACCGGGGGTAGCGCTGAGCCCCACTACCCTCAAGCAAGCCCCCTTGGTGCCGTGAATGGCCTTGACGGCCCCAACAACAGAAGCGTTCCCAACAGCACGGTGGCACTCGTCCACAATCAGGCAAACAACCTCTCTGGCGGGGCAGAACCCTCTCTTGACGTCATTCTCTAGCACCTATGGCACCAGCCAACCGTCATCAAACAATCCATGCTGAACAAAACACTTTTACGATACGAGCGGGTTCTTCCCGAGAATAAAGTATACTTAATCATATATGGTCACCGTAGTGAAACCTGAATTGCCATAGATCAGAAGACCGATCTGTACACAACTCCTGTGGCACTCGTACAAGAAGGAGGTGACTTAGACCCGAATGAGACACAGAGAGGCCTGGCCTGTTGCCAGGCCCCTGCTAACCACTCATGCATATGCTATTGGTCTACTCTCAGTGTCTTAGTACTAAGGTCTTACCAAAGGGTACTTCCCTTGTCTGGATATAGCTATTTTAGCTAAGATAATGTCGGACTAGTCACAGGCCGTGACAAACACCAGCTAGACAGCATCATCTGGACTGCAGATTCATCAGTACAGCTTCACCTTTGTGTATCCAAACCTTTGAGCTAAATTCGATCCCAACCAAACAGACATGTGAAAAACTCATATTTCCTGCTCCTTATGCTCGAAATGAAATCTTGTTTTCGACAGCAAGACACTCGTTTACATACATATACGATCTCAAGTGACAAGGCTACGTTTTTTTTCCATATTCTGCGACTACGATGCTGAACTTCTGAATGCTAATTTTCACACATCCCTACCCTATCGAACTAAGCTGAGCAACGTGAGCCAGCATTTTGCATCCCTCCTGAGTCCACAGCTAAGGTGTGGCACACTATTGAGCTTAATAGCATATGCCCAGCATACAGTGTGCTGCAACAACCTAACTTTGAAGGCACATGTTGTCTTCACACAGCTGCATGCCTTTTGACATACTTCAAGTGAGTCTCTGATTAATAGCACAGATTCAGGGTATGATAGATTGATGACTACTGGGCACTTCAGAACAGAACAAAGCATCTGAATCGATCTGTGGGCAGCAAGTTTGCAAATACCATGATCCTCAACAAGTCTATTGAACACTTGTATCCATTTCCATGTATAGTTACCATAACAAAAATTCTATGTTTGTTACTAAGTACAATCTGAGCAGAGCGAAGCATATAAGGAAGGGTGGCGACCTAACAGGGAAGTAAAACCTCGCATTAAAAACTGTCAGGGTCACTGCAGAAAACTCTAGATAGTACAAGCTTCATAATCCCTTGCAATTACCATTAATTATCTGGTTTTTAACCCAGTAAGTACCCGAACAACGGCCAAAATTTCTGGGGACCACTTGTGCACGTATTTGTGATGTAAGATTAGATTCTGAAGGATTTTGGGGGGTTTAAATTGATTGGGATTCCCCCAATTCTAATTACATTTGCTATCACGCGAGGAGATGAACACACGAGGATAGATAAGCACCTGGGGAGTGCAGAAGAAGACTTGCTTAGACTCCCAAATACACCTCCGCTGCTCTGGCTGGCTTTCACCTGTGAGCTGCTCTGAAACACGACGAGGTATTCCAGAGATGGAGAGCACAGCCTTCATTTGCTGCTCTACTAGTGGCTTGGTTGGGGCAGTAAACACCAGCTTTCCAGTGGGAAACCATCTGCAAGGAAAGAAATATTGGTAGACCTTGCATTGGTGCAAGCACGATGGCACCATCCAGACACAAGAAAATGATATGAACAGCACCACTGCCAGGCGCAGTGTGAGATAACACATTCTGAATATGTGTGAAAACAAACATGTGAAAGAGACTTGTATGCGATTGACTGAAGGTTCTGCCAGAATGCACACCTATGGAAATTACACATCACTACTGCTGCAATGAGGGTTTTACCGAGCCCAGTAGGTAAGCAGACCAGGGTATTATCGTACAGGCATGTTTCTGTCATCTTCTGCTGATATTGTCGAACTGGATGATTTGTAGGGTACACCCATCGCCGGAGGTCCATGATTTGACCGACGGGAACGGCTGGATTACCTGATTGGACCTTGGAGGGCGACAGTGGCTCTGGGGATAGATCTTGGTCTATACGCTTCGTACATGAAGGTAGTGTAGCCTGTATTGCTGTGATACCCCGGGTTCCATTCTCCGTATTCACGAGAGTTGCTTGGCGCTCGGGCTGGGCTGCAGTTTTCTGGCAAGGAATCAATGACGGTAAGTAATTCAGGGGACCGGACCGATCATCCGTGACTGATTTCTGAAAACAGGTAGTGGATCCCTGCGGGGTAGTCGAGCAGGGATTATCGACATGGGTCAAGGCTGTCTGAGGCCGCGTATCTTCAGGTTGTGGGATGATTGGTTGCAAGTTAGCGTGAAGAGGAGTGTGCGCGTCTGTTGCTATAGCAACAATTTTATTGCAACAACCTGGATGGATTGGTGTGGCCATTGAGTTCGCGGGGCCGTGCTGTGGCTGAGATTCGGGGCCTGCGTGAAAGTGTGTCGGTTTGAGCAGCTCATTTCTGTCCTGGTGATGTGCAAATCCACCAACTGCTGCTCTACGCGCAAGTTGGGCGGGTGTTTGCTCGCAAGTTGGATGTAACAAAGTGGCACGTTCCGCAGGAATTGCGATGCCGGACTCCGAAACGACTGAGCTACGATGACATGGTTGCATATTTCGGACATATGACACCATGTCTTCACCACCTGTAGCAAAAAAGTACTTGCAAGGGTGCCCATGGAATGAATGACAAAATCCAGCTGTGAAGCGAGTTCTTGATAGATTGGCTGTCTACGTAACATGCCAATCAACAGAGTTCAAGGACAGCAGTGAATATTGCCTTTTTCATACTCTATAGAATCAAAGTTTAGCGTAGCACAGGAAACGAGTAGTTGACAATGTATGCCCTGCAGCTCTGAATGAATCTATGAGTAACAAACAATAGCCGTAATATAACTATAATAATAAGGGCGAAAAAAGATTTTTCAATGTGAATTAAGATACAGAAGCTCTCACAAGGAAGAAAAATGCCGCACATTTCCTTACATGGCTGTTTGTTCCCGACTCGCCTGGTTTAAATCCTCCGAGGTCTATTTCAGCGAAAAGCGCATCATCATCTTCATCACTTTCAATAGCATAAGCGTGCATCTTGACTCCCTAATCTAGTGCATGTACGTGTTGATAGCCAGGGCACCTGTGAAGCTGGCGCAATCGTATCCGGGCCATATGAAGGTGTAAAAGGCCGCTGGAACACCGTTGGCGCAGTCAGTCACTTGCTCCAAACTAGATGTTTACTCCATGATGATCGAAATCTGGGATAGAAGCTGATTGAGGGACACTGCCCAGACGATGTTCGTGTTAAACCCAGTTCATGCATACCCAGGCAATCGTGCCGAGTTAACGAGAACAAGAGTTCAATCGCATGTCCACGGAAGACGACTGTAGTCGCGACTGACGACAGAATACTTTCAATTGTACGAGAACGTGGACACGATATTGCTTCATTCACGGATTATTCTTGCCTGCTCACCCGTAAAGGCGTTGAGCTTCCAGGTATCGGGACGGTCTCGCGTGGCAGCAAACTTGCTTAGAATGCACAGTAGTAGGTACAATGTTTTCCGATCAAGACTCGAGATTTTACAATTTCATCTGAAATTTTCTTGCTGCATAAGCTTAATATCCAACATGAAATAACAACAGGCATGGATGTGTTGCATTGTCACAAGTGTTTTCAGAAGGGAGATCGGAACATCATAGGGATTCAAGAGCCATAGCCTAAAGAATATTTATCTCCTCCAAACGCAAATGCATAATACTAGATAGACGAATTCAAAGTATGACCTTGTGAGTGGGTCTTAAAAAGTTTCGAAGTCGCCCGGGTGTGGTCCTCCCGCGTACCCCAGTTCTCTTCTAAGCAAACATAGCTTTCAAGCGCTTTTCTTAAACTTGCAGGTTTTTCACATGTCTGACTCCAACTGGGCGTCATGTACCACCGTAGAAATAATGCATGCTAAGGATACGACCACTTGTAGTTGGAGTTTTGAACTTGCTCAGTTACTCCCACATCAACCCACCGTCCACTTGATTCCCATTGAGATAGACCCTCTGTCATCTCATCGATTATCTGCGCAGGAATGAAAGTCAAGACAGTACTTATGCTTCACTCTTTGTCACGATACATGAACCTCGTGAATGGCACCTCGATCTCAATGGTTTGTTCCAAAATAAACTGATTTTTGTTCATGTTGGGGATTCAACGTAAAGTTTCCTTAAAGCATTGAAGAAACAGGGGTGACACCTGTGAAACGATACTGTCTTCTTGCACTAGTGTCCACCAGTGCGCCAGCTTTGGACACCCCTCAAAAACGTCTCCCCACCCAAAGAATTTCGGAAGAATGTAGTTCATGAAAACAAAGAACGGAAAAGCTGTGACATCTGCCGTTGTGATACGCTCTCCACACAAGTATGGTCCCGTACATGCTTCTTCCATGACTCGAAGCACTTCGTGCACGGTCTTGATCCCATCTGCTCGCTCTTGCGCTTCCATTTTTCTGTACATACTAGCCTGCATCCATGCAAAACGAAACGAGTGAATCTGGCTCAAGTACTTTGTTACCAACGCTGCAGATAGGGCTTGTAAAACTTGACGCCATTCAAAATTTAATACCGTCAACTCTTCAAACCCGGCCTGAACATTCTCCCATCGAATAATTCGATGATGATTGTCGGCAAAACCACTGTATATTTGCACGTATTACAGCGCGGCACAATCGACCTGAGGAATGAAATTGTCACCGAGTGAACATAGATGAAAGGTGATACAAACTTGGCGAGAACATGCTGCTTTGAGTCTGTAGCAAAACACTTCAAGATAACCATAAGAGTGACTACTGAAACAAAAATTCCGTGCTTTGTTGAACAACATACAACAAAGCGGTCCGGAGCAGTGAGGTTAAATCACTGCTGCGTAAAGATCGTACGGCAACTGGAGCGTAGTAAATGTCAAGATATCTTGCTATGAAGTTAACCCCTGCACGGACTTCAGGTGATGACGGAATTTCTTGCACTTTCTCGGGAACCATGGCATCGAGGAGGTAGTCCACTATTACCTGCAAACCACACCTTTTTTTCAGACAAAATGCCTCATGCAGAAATTGTTTATTGCATTTCTGTATTGTAGCCTTGATTCGTACCGCGCTCTCAGGAATTGCTTGGCCAGATGGCAGCACTAGCAACGGAATCTTCCCGGCCGGATGGAGCTCAAGATACTGCGAAAGTACCAGAACGAAGTGAGATTATGTATGTATTCTCTCATATAATCATTCTGATCACATTGTTTCTAGTCTTGATGTAGGCATTTATGTTTGCAGAGGCTATCTCCCCCACCTGACTCCTCTCTAACTGCAAGTCCTTCCTAGACAAGATGTCTACATCAATATTGTACTTGTATATGAAGTACCTGACTCTGGCTCCAAATGGTGAAATATTTAGATCATAAAGTGTTGGTTTTGTTGGGTATCGGACTGCTTCCAATGTGGATTGTGGTTGTGATGCTGCAGCCCATACCGATGGCGAAGCGGTTCTTCTCTGCAAAGAATCTCCCTTCAACACAGACACTATACATCCTAATTATACCTTCGATTACATTTCAGTAAATTCAGTAGACGGTAAGCACCGTGGTTGTGCCATTGATTCCCCTGTCGCCCCGATAGGATGCGGTTGAAAAAAACGTCAGACTACGCATTTTATCAGTGCATGCTACGCTCCAATTTCCACGCAGTTAAGTTATATAATATATATTATATAGCTGTACTCCGTGGCAACAAGAACTGGCAACAGTGTTATTCCGATTTCAAGGTTCCAGCAGTCAACGCTTGCGGTGCAACACTGTGTTTTAATTTGAGTTCTCGCTATGAACGTTGAACAGCTGTCCGCAGATGTGCTTTTTCCCCTTGAGTTTGGAGTACCTCTTGTCGGCTGTCACAGTCGAGACAATGAGGTAGATGGGATGACCGAGTCGTGAATACTGTGAAGCTACTGACGCAAATTTGACGAATGACAGAAAACATACAGTTTACTCCACCGAAATTCTACGCGAGTATAATGGTACGACAAAAGTTGTGCCCCTTGCACGAACCCTCAGCCGATCATTCAGGCTAACGGACGCTGTAACTAAAAAACCGCTGGAAGATGAACCTACCCAGCTTCTCTGCCAGCTTTCCTAGTCAACCACAAGATTCAAAACTCAAAAGGCAAACGTGTCTTATCGTCTGTTGAACCCGCTTGCTTACTTACCCTGCTGCGCTCGTGAACACGCGCAGGATGCACCACCAGTTCTTCACATCATCACCAGTATACCTTTGCTTCTACTGTACTTCCTCACCTTGTGAGACTCGCTTCAAGCATAGCTCCTTAGGCTCTAAAACTGTGCTCCTCCACAACTCGGTACAATGTGTAGCATGGTGAATGCTGAGCCCCCTAGCCGCATGAACCTTACTGCACAGTTGAATGTGCTGTCATCGATCTTCCACTGTCTGTTGTGGGCCAGGCACTGCATAGCAGTGCCAGGTGCTACAAGGGAAACTGGTGAGTGTTTCTATCACTCAGCTGCCTCTGGTACTGTGCAAGGCTTTCTGTACAAGAATAAACCGGTGATATAACCGCCGATAGAAGAACAGAAATCAAAAAAAAACAAGGGGTGTTTCCATTAGCAAACTTACTTTCAGTTATTGCATGCAATCAAAGCCTTCAGAAGCAGTGAATATCACACCATTGCAGGCACAAATTGTCTCACATGAGAGAGTTTGAAGGGAGAGTGGAGAGAGGAATGACATCAGTGGAGAAGGGTACATGTGCTCTGGGGCGATTATTCTGTTTCGTGCATTGGAACAGCATGCGTGTGTGCCCGATTGTGGAGTTGTAGCAGCTGAGATGTTGGAGTATTCTGATTGAAACGCAACCAGAGGTAAAATTGTTCATTTCATACTCGCCTTATCCCGGCACGAAATGACCAAAGTTATTTTACAGCGCCCACGCATTCCTAGTGATGGTAGTGAGAACGACAAGTGGGATTCCGGAGTGTATGCCATTGTGGAAGTTGCAAAAAAAGTGCTGCTAGTGCATCCAGCAGATGTGGCAGAGCAGAGTGCAGCCAGCAAGATACCGCTGCAGAGAAGAGGAAGGGCAGGTGAGGGATGCAGGTTCCTTCCATTTAGCGTTGAGACTTACGGTAGATTAAGTAGGTCTGCAAACTGATGTGTTAGAGAGTTAGCAGAGTGCGCCGGTACCGGCGAGGGTGTTACTCAAGCGACACTGTTGCTGTGGCCGTGGTGAATATTGGGTTTGGGTTTCAGCAAGGAGCAGAAATTACATCCTGTGGGTGATTTTTGGTTTACATTGGTTGAATCAAGTACAAGAATAGCGGTGACATGCCTGAATATGCGAGAAGTAACCAAAAAGTAACTACTGTTACTCTTTCCCTGCAGGGCCTGAGATCTCAGAGCTGGGTGGCCTAAGTAGGCAAAGGTCTCCATGGAGTTTGGAACAAAGTGGATGGCTGGGATGAGAACATTCCAGAATGTCCGGGGTTTGTCTTCATCTCTTAGAGGTGCAGCCGAGCCTGATGATGCCGCTGGTGAGCCTGTGAGTGGGACATCAATGGACACACGCCAGCCAGCCTCAGAGTGGATGGAGCTTGCATCTGGTGACTGATTCCAGAAGTGGTCAGAAAGAATTATTTGAATGGAGAACCTGAATCAGATTGTGTTGTGTTGAGACAAGTTATGGTGCATGTCCATGGGAAATCCTCTGACAACACTGGTTGAGAATGATTGGACTAGACTGTATGATGCATAAGGAGAGGCGCACGATGTAGCCCTTGCCGAGTAATCTGCAAAATCTTACAATATATCTACCTGTGCATGTGCGGGCTGGTTGGGTACGTGTGCCGTGTGAGCATAGCGAGGTGCTCTGCTTGAAGCTAAACCTGCAAGATCTACTTATTGTATTGGCCGAATACAATCATACTCTGAGCATGCATGCAAGAAAGACATAAACAGATAATAGACTCATTCTCACACCTGCCCACAAATTCTCCATCAAAGAGAACCAGTTGCAAGTTTATCTTGCACCAACTCGAGCTGGGTGCACTGCAGACACGTCCACCTTCTTGACGTCATTGATGGTCAATATTAGCGTATCTATCCCCTTTCTTGTTTGACACTTTTCCGCTGCTCAACACCTGCCACATTCAGGCTATGATAAGACATATGAAGTCGTTTCTTGGTGGAGGGTTCGTCAAATCAGCATCTATATGAGCTGCTTTGCACTGGGTGGGATATCGACAGTCAGCTGGCCCGGAGCGAAAGTTCAAGTCCTTTAAGGCACTGCACAAACCATGATATCGAAACTCAAATAATGAATGTTCGGCAACCATTCTGTTGCAAACCGTGTCCAATGAGTTGTCTATAACATTTCGAACGCCACTGTGGAGCGCCAAAAATGTGTGCAGTGACATGTTTCTCCTCCTCAGTAGTTCTTGGCAGCTGAAGAATGAATATCTAAGCCAAATTTCATACACTGCATCTATGCGGGTTGTTAGTGGGCGTTTGTACCACTGCGCACGCGGTTCATTGCTCTTCTTTCGTCAATCATGTTATGGATTGACAACAAGATGTAAAAGTGAACGAAAGAAAGCTGTTTTCCCGCAAACGGTTTCAGAGATTCTCGCTTCAGATTTGTCACCAAAAAGCAAACAACTGGCAGGAGTTGTTCAAAGAGGGGATAATAACTTGACTGTAGTACGTTCAAAGCAGAATCTAAGAGGGAGAAGCATGGCAAAGTACCTCTTTGGTTGCAGCCTTGAATTCTGCTCGATACTTTGACGCTTCTGCTGTGTA
>JAULKQ010012767.1:0-11774 GCA_032356285.1 Smithsoniella earleae | reverse complement strand
ATTTGTTAACCTTTCTGGAGGTGTATCGCATCTCTAAACGCTATCAGCAAGCTGCTCAACTTGAAGCCACGTCAGCGATAACATCGATTACCAAAGCCTGTCACAGGCCACTCGGATACAAAGCGAGTGCAATGGATTCTATTTTGCTCGCAATGGACGGACAGGTGCGTGCGACGTGCACACGACGCGCGCATGGACATTCCAACGCTTCTGTCGGACGGTGATTTGCGTGCATTGGAGGGTCAAGTGAGCGCATTGAAATTTCAAATCGCGGCGCGGATGCTTCAACGCATGCGACGGATGCTGCCATGACCCAGTTGGATGTTACTCTGGCAAAAACTGTAATCACTTGAAATGTAAACATTACATAGCATCATCTGGATTCCACACAGCTGTAGTGCGCACACATACTTCATGTTCAAGGCAACAGAGTACTCTCCCACTGGCCGCGTCCCAAATGGCCACAGCCCCGTCATCTGCGCACGTGGCCAGTGAACAACTATCAGGGCTCCATGTAACATGGTTCACCCAGTCTGCATGCCCCTCAAGCTTTGATATCACTGCCCCAGTATCAGCATCCCACACTATGGCTGTGTTGTCACCAGAGCAAGTAGCTACTGCAAAGCCGTCTGGACTACAAGCAATATAATTTATCAAGTCTGAATGCCCATGCAGAACGTGGGTCTGGTTCCCGGTCCAGATGTCCCAAAGGATTGCAGTATCACTTGAACATGAGGCTAGCATTCCTCCACATGGACTCCATGCAACACAAGTTACCAGTTGAGAATGCCCCTTAAGAGTCTGCAACAACTTTCCAGTGTCACATTCTGATACACAAACTGCACAATCATTACTGCAAGTGGCCACCCAGGGATTTTCAGGGTTCCACGTAACACAGGATATGATATCAGTGTGCTCACTTACTGTACACAATGCTGCCCCAGTTAATACATCCCACACAACTGCTGTCTTATCCCGTGAACAAGTGGCAACAAAAGGCCTACCATGATAAGGACACCATGTAACATCTGTTACAATATCTCTGTGCTTAAGCAAGTGAATTGCACCTCCTGTAGCCACATCCCACAGGATTGCTGTTGTATCACATGAACATGAAACTATAATGGTATCTGTGGGGCTCCATGCAACTTTTCTCACAGTACGTGAGTGTCCTGTAAGTGTGCACAAGCTTATCTTGTTTGTAACATCCCACACGATTGCGGTCCTATCTGCTGAAGCTGTTGCTAGCATTGAGCCATCTGAACTCCAAGCAACACAAAATACTACACCAGTATGCCCCTGAAGGGAGCAGATGACTGTACCCCTTGCTACATCAAATAGGATCGAGGCTTTATTTGATGAGGCCGTTGCTATCGTGCATCCATCAGGGCTCCATGCAACATGATCCGCAAACTCTGTGTGCCCTCCCCATACGTACACACCCTTGCATGCACCAGGATTCCAAGGTGCGATCGCACTGCACCTTTGGGCTGTACTCATTGGATTGGACACTGCACACAGGTATCACAAGATGAGCTCTTATCAGAAAATTATCTGCTCACTCAGATACCACCATGAAGGTAGCCTGTGATGTAACAGGATCAACATCATACATGCACAGTAACATCCTCTTGTGCGCATAAGAAAAGTTAAATGGAAGTATCAAGATAACAGGGTCGTTTGCCTCAGATAAGAAGGTTAATGTACAAAGTCTTTGGTCACTGTACTGTAACCCGAAATGCTTTAGAATTCAGGTGTCCTTGACTATCACTGTGGCACTCCCTTTACTGGGGAGCTAACGTAATCCCGAATGATTGGCCAGGCCCCTGGTAGCCACTAATTCAGGCACTTGTGGCCTGCCCTCAGTGTCTCCTCAGTAAACATAGGTCTTCTCCTGGGTTAGTCCCCTTATCCACAAAGATAATAGATAAGCACACAGGTCTGTATGCATTGTTACATAGGGGCGTAGCCAATGTTACATCAGCTATGCCAAGCCGCGGATTGGATGAAGTCTGCTCTTTTATTTGTTACAAAGGAGTTGCAACAGGGATTGCACAGACCTTCAGAAGAAATCAGGTATTTTCGGCTGCTTTGTTCATCCTGTGCACCCTATACCACTCTATAGCCCAGTTTAACAGCTGTAACATCTTGCGTCTGTAGCATAACATATGACATCACAATAATATAATACATTCTAAATTTGTATTTTAAAACCCAGCAGTTAATATGTGCCAGCCTACATCTGCATCCGTCAGGCGCCACATTGTCACGCTTACATGAAGCTAAATGATCATGATAATTTGCTGTAGCCATGGGGTACGTCAGGTTGTGATGTAACATAACTGTACTCAAGTATTACATCTGAGCGATTTGTAGACATCATACTGATCCCAAAATCTCAACAAAAATGGTTATCGTACGGGACACCTTAAAAGTTCTTCTTTCTGTTTGACGTTCTGAGCGTGTGCATAGCAGCAAAAACTTTTTCTCTTACATCGTCGAAAGCTCTCTTCGTGTGATACAGTGAGCACTTGCTGGAGAGATGCTGAAGTTTCGAATAATGCTTGATGTAGTGTGTTACATCGACGAATCCCAAGTATTCATAACCTAAACCTAAACGCCGACAACTGAAAAAAACAGTAGTTTACGCTTTGAGATGGTTTCTAAGCTCCTTACGCGACTCTTTTTTGGGTTCAGCACCCTCACATAGCTGTCGCAGCACACCCGAGGAGTACGAAACATAGTGTACTACTTAAGGAGATATACGAATTATCGAGCGAAAATCCTTAGGGTTTCAAATATGTTCAAGACTTCAGTACGAATTAGAGTGAGATCCGAATTGTCGAGCGCTGAATTATCGAGCGCCCACTGTACTCGACATTTCACTGTGCTGAAAACCTTTTTAGCTAGATATCATCCTGTGAGGGAAACAGTGCTCCCGTAAAGAGCCCATTTATGAACTTTGTGACGGCCGAGCTGTAGTTCTCCGACGAAGCGGAGACCGCCTTCCTTGCCTCTTCAGAGACTAATCCCACATGAGCAAAGCATTGAATCTACCCCACGCTGCAGAAGCGGTTTGCGGTATGGCGCAGCAACGCAAGATTGTAGGCGGTCCATCAAATATTGTTTGTAAAATAGCGATATGGTTTCTTTGGCAAACATGATTCCTTTCGCAGCTGTTCCGGCAAAGATGCTGGGGATCGAGCTCTGTACCCCAATCAATAGCCTCATTTTGGCTTAAAAAAATCCTTCAAGATCAATAAAGAAATTTTCTCTAGCTTTTGTGCGTTTCGAGTGCGCACTGGCTGTGCTCTCTGTGAATTCAGATAAGAGACGTGACATTCTTAAGCGCACCTTCTCTTTGATCTTGTCGCAAATGGAGAACCTCGGAATTAGAACTATGGATCAATCTATCTATCTCTGTTGTCTTGTTGAATTGCAGCCTTGCATAGCAGGAGCTTAGTACACCCGTGCAGTAGGTCTGTCGAAGCAGCTCAACTGCGGACGCAACGCCAATGTAATCACCCTGTCATAGACAACATTACTCGAGGTTGTTTGCTCTTCTTAGGTATCGATCCGACCCTGCATAAGTGCTGTGACTTGGCCAACGTGGGGGCTCCGAAAATACCGCAATAAGAGATATGCTCAACAAGGCCAACTTGGAATCAAATCAAAACGACTACATCAAAATGAAGATAATTACCGCTTCTGAGCGCAGGCACACCGTTTGCAGTAGATCAGGGTTTGCGCATCACTGATACTCCATGCTGTAATGCGAGTCGTCCCGACCGTACTTGTTTCTGAAGAGTTAATCGGCAGAATTGAGCAAGATTCGTTAGTGAATGGTGTGACTGTACATTCATGAGCATGTGTTTCAATGAAAGAGTGTGCATGTTCTCATGAATTCGTCCGTACCAGGTCACCACCGGGTTGATGCGATTTCGACAGTGCGGATGACCATATATTGCTTCCAAGGGCTTCCATTCGACGTAGTGCTGAGGTTTTAATGCCAATCCATGTTGAAGGTGCGGGGTATAAGGATCTTCACGAAACACTGCAAGGTACGGCAAGGACATGCAGTGCGAGAAAGACTCTATTCCTAATGTCTCTTCTATTAGGGGGTTACTTTGAAATAAGCAGCAAGTACCTTGAGCAATACATTCCTTTGAATGACAGAAAAAGCTTCGCTGCCAGCTCAAAATTTAAATTTAAAATGAATCCGCTCAGAAAAATCAGGTTTCTGTCCGAATCTAAATATTCTCGAATCCAGGACTACATCTGGACAGGGAAAACGAGCACTTTCGATGCCTGCATACCGGGGTTTCGCACAAATGCCATGTGAATCGCTCAAACAGGCTACGTACCGTAGTATTCGTAAAGGATCGTTGCCGTCCGTCCAAAATTTAGCAATTTCGTCGAATCGACCATAAAAAAGGGTTAAACGTCGTCGAGTAAGACAGAAATGAAGCTTGCCCGTACAACGCTGATCTGAATTCGTCGAAGTGTGAAAAAATAAACCGGGATGGCCTGTCCGCAAAGGAGATATCTGCCAACGGTTGATACATGCAGGAAGTAACACTGTTGTGAGTAAGGCATCTCATCCGCACGGTCTAACGCATGAAGCGGACGTTTTCCCTTTGTGCATTCTCATAGCCACGTACCTTTTTTCAACTACCGGGAAGGATTACTTCACTCATCCCTTTGAAGGCATCGAAAAGCCCTATTTAGATGAATTACAACTGCGTTTTCGAGACAAGCCTACTCTTTGTTGAGATGAAATACATTAAGCGCGCAGGAAGTGGCACTCTGTACAGCTTTTTCAGTGTTCACTTTGACATAACACGTGTGCTTACATGCGATAAATTTTCAAACCGAAGTGGTATTATATACCAATTATGTGGACTACGACATGATTGGATTTCACAACTGTGTGTCACATCGATGTTGGCGCGGATATCACAACATGGGAAGGAGCATAGCCATACGCGATGGATAGGTTGCCTAGCTAGCATCATCTGTCGTCGTAGACACAAAACTTGGAAGGTCACAATCTCGATTCGTTTCGTCAAAACTGAGATTTGTCTTGGAACGTCCAGCGCAAACAGCGAAAAAATACCTGGTATGATCTCTCCAGGTCGATGTGTAGCACAAGGTGGATTGAGCAAAAATCAAGTTCAGATGGCTCTATATACGAACATGTATTCTGAAAGGCATGATCTTGGTACAGTAGAAACAGTTCGTACCCACTAAATTCACTTCTCGCCTGCCGTGAGAAGGCGAAGCACCGCTCACAAGTTGAAGAGAGCTTTGATTATTTGAATAGGAAGCCAAATTACCATCAAGTACGGGTTTCACCTTGATACGTGCGCTGCTGGTGACATGCTACGGTATCTTCTGTTTGGGCGTGCATGTCGAGCCGACGTCCCATCGACTGCTGAAAGTGTCTTGTTTTCTATGTTTATTTCAAACTGTGATATTTTGCTTCTGAATCTAGCTTTACTGCAGCAAGTAGCGCTCAGTTTCTAGTGATGTGGTTTCGGAGATAGATAAGCAAGGCGTGTCCATAAGCCATACACTTCAAAACGGATCCGAGCAGCAGATTAAAAGACAAAGACTTTACGGCAGCTAAGGCATGAGATCAGGAGAGCAGGTTTCAGGTGCGCTATGTGATCTTCCACAGTTCCGTTCGGACTTCACAGCCCACGTGCGACTCTCCAAGGTCGTCAACACCTTCAGCGGAACTCTCAGTGTTGGTGGTTGATTCAGTGTGTTGATGGCAGGGACAAATTCAATTTGACAACACTTTGACTTGAGGCGACACCGTTACGATCCGCTACAACCGAACCCATGAGAGTGAAAAAGCTTGCTTTCCGTCTCTCGCAGTTCCAATTTATGCAGGGTGGTGAATATTGCGTTATAAAATACCACACCGTACATTCTGGGCACTATCAGATTGAGAATGCCGAGCATTTCCTCACGGGAGCAGGGACTGTGGCTTGCAATTTACCATACTGAATCTAAAGGCAGGGATTCGCCAAGCAAAAATGACTTACTCTTACAAATCTGGCATTCGCTGCGTGGGCGCCCGTAGGACATCTAATGGACACGGAAACGCTGGAAACGCGATCATTTGTGGTGTCTTTAGCAATCAGACCGGCAAAGATCTGTCTCCGATTCTCTAGCGACATACATGTCCCTAGCCTGTTTACAGCTGCTATTGAGTGCTCGAGCTGCTGCGTGACTGGAGTACATACATTCTATTTACACGCAAGCCTTCACAGCACTTGTTGCCTTCACCATATGGTCACGACCGTACATGGGGTTACAAGAACGAGCGAAACAACATAGTGATGAGGTTAAACATTGAAGCTGTCGGTTGAGTGGGGCTTCTTGTCCTCCATTGTCGCATTGTCGACGATTGATAACTCGAGCGCGCTTCTGGGATCAGTGGTGAGCCGCTTTCCCTTCATTATGTTTCTATCAACCTGATTTCACAGAAACCAGCATTGCACTCGTTACGACGAATCCTTTGCCAATTAACTCCCCTTGGCAGTCTCAATGGCATATGCACAGGGAACTCAAAGAAACGTTTCGAGCGTCAGCACCGAAGTTGGTACTGAAATCCCAGGACTGACAAAACTAGACGGGGGATCAGTAAAGTAGCCAATCTCTAGTGGAAGAAAACACGAGCGTCATGAAAGCAATTTAACCTTTCTGTCGAAGAAGGAAGCTCCATCTCCTGGAAGTTGAAGTGGTTGTCTCGTAAGCAGCTAAGAGAAAACAAGATAACGAAGAAGTTAATCAAACAGCATATGTGCTCAAAAATAACTCGTAGGTTGTGCTCAAATCATTTGTTTGCTCGCAAGACAACCAGACAGAGTTTGCTTGGGTGTTTGGAACACAGTTGGCGAGAAACACACTCCCTTATGTCTTTCAGCCAGTTTGTCACAATATCAATTGTAATGTCAGCTGTAACAGCACCTACTGTGTGCATCACACCGTGGCATTTTGGAGGGAAGTCAGTCAACGGGACATTCTGGTGACATTATCCCGCTAAGAGACGTTTTCCACTGAATCATGTTGAGCTCCTTCACTTGCGTTGTCTGATGTACCTGCTTGCTACAATGTTGCTCGGCAGAGGTTGCTGTGTCATCCAACAAGCTTTTTGTCACATTTAATTCGACTTGTGTTGAGAGTGCGTGCGAGGTCACTCAAGAGTACATACACTACATAACCGATAACGTAAGGGTTTGGTGCTTTTCCAACAACTTGCTCACGTCGTTACTAGTACTCTGTGTCGATGAGTTTTGTTGATGTGTTAAATGCACCAGGCTGTGCTCCAGCACAGAACAATGTTCCTCACAAATTGATAATATTCCTGAGCCGATTGATGATACACCACAGTCTAGTTCAGATACGTGCTCAGAGAACAGAGTCAATCACTGACAGATTCTCATCTGTTGAAATCCGCTGCCTTTATTGCTCAGCAATATGTACCTGTCAAGAGATTCAAAAAATTGGCAGATGAAAACAAAATTATCCGTGATCCCGGCTGTAGTCCACGGACCGGTAATCCTGCGAAAGTACTCGGATTTCCACACTCTGTTTGCACTCATGAATTTGATGGATTCATATACAGTCAGTTCACTTTAACTAGGCACGGTCAAGCAGTAACTGCTGCTGGCGTAAGCATACTGTAATCTGAGAAAGAACATAAAGAGCAAGACAACAAAAGGCTGCAAAGCTACACTTTCAAACTCTCCGAGAAAGTGTGGCTTCTAGATTTAGCGAAAAGAGATGAAACATTGGCTATTGAAGAGCTTGCAACAGAGCTAGCTAAACATGCGAGCGATGCTAGGGCCAGGCCGTTGAATACAGCGGAGCCGCCAAAACGTTGCACAGTCAACAGATCGAAACGTTCAGAAAGCAAGCTCAGAGAACAGTTCCAAGAGTACGTGTCACAGAACGTTGGTAGATTTAGAGGTGACTTGCTGAAGCAATTCGGAGAAGTGTGTGACAGTTCACGATCTCAGGTGGGCAGATTTGCCACAATAGAACGCACTAGCTTTATTAATATTGAAAGTAGATACGTGTAACTCAATCAAAATCCAACATGCTTGATAATCGATACTGCATACATACCTCGCTCCTTCAACGTTCTGTCGGTTGACACACCAACGTTATAACTCGGCTTCTCTATACCTCAGCTGCAGACTGCTGTAATTAGGGGTGTGAGTTCAAGTGAAATGACTGTACACATGATTCAGATTCTATCTCACCCTGGGATGCCGCACATCATGCCATGGCAAAAGGTGGGTGAAAAGGCCATCCGAAGTCGACTTTAGTTCCTTCGGAAAGATCTTTCCGTCAGCATGTTGCGTCATGATTTCAAATCACTTCAGAACAAGTTCGCGTCCCGCTCGGTGTGATGTACAGATAATGTAAACTAATTTGTTCACATGAAAGATCCATTGGGCGCGCTCTAGCTATCTTAGATAATCAGCACGTTTACAGCTAGCGAATGCTTCAGTGTACGCCGTGGGCAGGGCTATCTTCAGCTACTTACTGACTTACTGACTCACTCCCATCCGCAGATTGTATTCATTTCAAAGCTGCTGAGATCGGTAAGTCCACTCTACGCTTGCTAATACAGCTACCTTAGTAACCAACATGTTCACAGATTTGTCGACATGTCATGGTAGATTGTGCTGTTTCGATGTGAATATGTAGAGGCAGAATCAACTCTTGTCCTAGTCAGCTTGAACATTTTAGAACCGATGTAACTTTTAAAGGTCCTGCGCACTTGTGTAGCTGTAACAAGTTCCCGTGTTATACCAATGTTACAGGTATACTGTATACATCGCTTATCTCTCGGCACATTCTCATATCCATTGCCAATGTGAACAACATTGTTGCTTTGATGTACTGATTTCGAAATTACTGTGATCAAGTAACACCGAGTTGAAATAGCTGTGCTTGTTAGCCCCCCTAACCTAGGCAATAAAGCTTCTTGTGACCCAATTATCCAGCACACTTCTTGGATTATTCAGTCTTCAGTGACTGTGCACAATGGAGCAATGGCTGACGTGTTGATTGTATGTACAGGCTGCATTGATGCTCTTATTGGAAATACGAGAAGAGGGATGGAGTCGTGTGTGTGGAGGCAGGTAACGACAAGAGCGTATTGTGAGGGTCATAAGCGTGTGGTGAGGCTCGTTTCATGGAGTCCATGTGGAGAAGCACTAGCTACTTGGTCTAAGGATGGTTCAGGGTTCTTGTGGGATGCAGTTTCGGGCAGGGTACTGTTTGCTTTTGAAGGGCATACTCAAGGTGTGCTGTGCGCAGAATGGGGACCTGTGCACAGAACCCTAGCCACTGCATCTGCGGACAACACAGCAATCTTGTGGGATGCATCAACCGGGGAAATCATGCATGAGCTACAAGGCCATTTAAATAGTGTTTTGTGTGTTGCATGGAGTCCGGATGGTTCCAAGGTGGCTACAGGGTCATCCGACAACAAGGCTTTGATCTGGCATGCCGATACAGGAGCGGTGCTTCGTGTTTTAGAAGCGCATAGCGACAGTGTAAGTAGTATTGCCTGGAGTGGTGATGGGAGTGTGGTGGGCACTGCTGCGTTGGATGCGACAGGGTTTGTTTGGGATATTGTTACAGGTGACATATTGGATAGGGTGAACGAGCGATCAGAGCGCGTGAAACGAGTTGTGTGGGGTGAGAATTGTAACTCACTGAGTGCTGTTATGTGGCAGGATAGTGTGTTCCTGTGGGATGTGCACAATGGGGGTGTAAGGTATGTTACGGATAGATGGATGGGGTGGTGTGTAGTGAGCTTGCTCTTGCATCGGAATGGGGCACCGTTGGCGGTTAGCTGGGTGAAGAAGGCTGCTCGGCTGTGGGATGTGGCTACAGGGAAACTCTTGCATGACCTGAAAGGGCACACAGACAGGGTATATAGTGCAGCGTTGAGCCCCGATGGTGCCACCTTAGCCACAGCTTCGTTCGATCATACTGCAATTGTTTGGGATGTAGATACTGGGGAGTTGATTCACACCCTGAAGGGGCATTCAGCTGACGTAGTTGAGGTCGCATTCAGCCCAGATGGGTGCAGACTAGCCACTGCGTCCTTTGATCACAGTGCGATTGTGTGGGATGTGCACAGCGGGGTTGCCATTTGTTACTTGAGGCCGTATGTTGGGGTAAGCGTTCGTGGTGTATGGAGCCCTTGTGCTAGTTGTGCACAGGTAGAGAGTGAACAGAATGATCATGTGCGCATATCCAGTATCCAGTGACTCAGCGTTAATTGGGATAGGATACATGAAGGCACAATACCTGTTACCTTTTCCACATCTTCTGCAATCCATTCATTATGCTCCACGCTGAAATCCACGGCCGATTGTACGGCCTAAACATAAACAACAAAGTTGCGGCATGATTCAGTCACCTTTTTACCCTTTTCCATGTGTTTTGGCTCTTGGAAGTCGGACCCTGGCGAAGGTTCTTATTCAGTGCGGCAAGGGGAAGTTTAAACCAGTCACCATGTAGGGCGGGGACCATTTCCCGAGAGTTATCGTTTGTTACATCAGCTGTAAGATCAGCCTTGCAGACCTTGTGACTTTCTTACTCCGATTTACTCAAGACCCGTCATTCCGCACGGCCCGTTTTTTGGGATTAAGAGTTACAAGCCCTAAATTTCTAATCGTGCGCCCCCGGCGCTCAGTTTCCACGCTCTGGGTTTCGCCAAGTGCGTGGAGAGTAGGTGCGGGGAGTGCAGGAATACGGCGCAAACGAAAGCGCTATGATTACTCAGCTTGAAGTGCGATGACGGTCTTCACAACAGTGTCCGCGCTTACCATGCACAAGCATGTAAAAAAAAACACGCCTTGGGATTAGAATCTTCCAGAACACTGTTCGGAACCCTGGGTTGGAACCCCCGTTTATACGTCCTGTGCGAAACTGGGTGCTAAGTCCGATTTTGCTCAGCAATCGTTTGAGTCATATCGATATTGTACACAATCAAACCGGAGTGCTTCATCGCTTTTTCAGCAAGCATCCCGGATCCGGGGCTATTCGACGCACCCCGTTACGGCGCACTCTGCGTGCTGTGATCGATAATGCGGTGATCAAAGTGTCGAGGGTTCGTTGTCGTCCAGGCCAGGTTGTGCACGTTTACAATCGATGTAACTTTCAACGGATGTGTACATTCATACAGATGTAACAAGTTACATGCGCGACACAACTCGCACCCGTTTCATGATATCTCATGTTCACACCATACAATGCAAGTGACATTTGTTGGAAAGCGCCAAAACCTTTCGGATTGTCGGAGATCATTAGTTGTCGGTTACACAGTGTAAAATGGTCATCATGCCCGAGCGTCGGCCGCCTGTTGCGGCGAATTCTTCCTTGTGTACACCCAACAACATCCAAGTTTGCAGGGTAATGAGAACATAAACAAAACATTACAATCAGAGGATCACATGATTGTTTGTGTGTACAGATATTGCATACACAATATGCCAAAATGTACAAACAAAGAAAAGTTGCAGTCAGCACATCATGTTTTAGTAAGGCTCTTGCGTTGAGGGTCTGTAGCATCGGTTTTCACTGTATCATCTGCTCGTACTTATATCTCCCAACGAATCCGCGACACCTTCTTATACAGCACACACGAGCAACAGACACCTAATGTCTGATAAGTCTGATACATCGACCCCGACGCGACTGCTTCCCAACATGTGCCTGTCAGCGGAGCTGAC
>JAULKQ010012766.1:0-41733 GCA_032356285.1 Smithsoniella earleae | reverse complement strand
GGTCTCCTGAGTAGAAAAAGTTTTAGAGGCGATCATAAACAAACAGCGCTCGTGATCCAGCTTTTTGAGTGTTTCAAAAATATGGGCACCATCAACGTTACTGACATAATAGGTTTCTATGCCTTTTATCCAATAAGGTTTTAGTGCTTCTGTCACCATTACCGGACCCAAATCAGAGCCCCCGATACCGATATTAACTATTTGGGTAATTTTTTTTCCACTATGGCCTTTCCAATCACCCGAATGCAACTTTTGAGTGAAGGATTTCATTTTATCCTGTTCTTTTCGAATAAGATTTAAAATGTTTACATCCTCATGTATTAATTCCTTATCGGTAAAATTTCTCAGAGCGGTATGCAATACTGCTCGTCCTTCTGTTTCATTGATTTTCTCCCCTTTAAACATCGCCTCTATCGCCGATTCGAGTTTGCATTCCTTTGCGAATTCAATAAGAAGCTCAACGCTTTGCTCATTAATTCTGTTTTTGGAATAATCCAGAAGGATTTCGTCATTTAGAATAGAAAACTTCGAAAACCTTTGAGGGTCACTTTCGAACATTTGACGCATATGTTGAGATTTTACAGTCTCAAAATGAGTTTGTAATTTCTGCCATGCTTTGGTTTTTACAGGATTAATGTTGTTGAGCATAAATATTCAAATTTGAATTTTTTAATTAAGCATTTGTAATCTAATGACTACCACAAAAAATATTGGTGACAGGGGCGAGGATTTAGCAGTTCAATATTTAAATGCCGGAGGATACAAAATTTTGGAGCAAAAATATAGATTTAAAAGAAGTGAAATAGATATTATAGCAGAAAAAGATGATTTTATCGTATTTGTTGAGGTAAAATCGAGGAGAAGCAATCTTTTTGGCAATCCTGAGGAGTTTGTTGATTTTAAAAAGGCTGAAATGATTCATTTGGCGGCTGAGGAATACTTGGATGGCAAACCTTTGGAAAAGCCAATCCGCTTTGATATCATTTCAATTATAGATAAGGGAAGTTCCCATACTATAGAGCATTTTAAAGATGCTTTTTAGTCGACAATCTGAATATTATTTGCTTCAATCAAATTTAAACCTCGCAATTTCATAAAGACTTGTGCGCAGACCACAACGTCTTTGATACAATATTTGGAAATTTTTTCCAGGTCTTTTTCCCCGTGATAAATACCGGATACCATGCTTCCATCAATGTCCGATTTGCTGGAAGGGATATCAAAAATTGCTGCCAGTAAATCCAAAGAGGTATAACTTTTCCAATCTCCGAATTTCCACATTTCCATGGTGTCAAGATGTTGAATTTCCCATGGTTTTTTACCTGAAATGTTCAATGTTTCCGGAAGTGGAATGTTTTTTATAAGCATTCTTCTACTTAGATAAGGAAAATCAAATTCTTTTCCATTGTGAGCCACAAGAATTGTATTTTTAGAATCCATGCGATCGAGAATGTTGGAAAATTGCTTTAGAATCTCTTCCTCATTGTGCGATGCAAGTGCTTTTACTCTCAGTCCCGGGTTTTTATTTAAGTCTCCCGTTAGGAATCCAAGCCCAATAACTACAATTTTTCCAAATTCAGAATAAATACCGGCCTTTTCTGCATAGAGATCTTCTCCGGTAATTTCTCCTTTACTTAATATCTGAGCCTTTTTGTTCCAAAGCGGTTTTATTCGCTCAGGTAATTCTTCAAAGTTTTTGTATTCAGAAACCGTTTCTATGTCGAGAAAGAGCAATTGTTCCATAAGTGTAAATGTAAATTCAAACAAATAGTTAATGAAATAATCTCAATCCATTTTGTTTGAAAAGCTACAAATACTTTGTAAAGAGCAATTACAATTTGCTAAGTGTTAACTATTCTTCCAACTCAATTGGCTTATAACAGAATTGCTCATATTGATCTGCTTAGGTTTGACCTTAAAAATTTATTCGAGGATGTTGAAACTACAGGATTTTAATTGAATACAATCTAAAATCAAATAAGGAAGCTATTTTAACTGAAATTGCTTTGAAATAGAGTCCAATATGTGTGCAATTCAGAATTCGAAAAACGCAATTTAGTCATATTTTAAGATTTTTAAATACCGCTTGAATTATTTTTTTAACCGCATAAATTATAGTTTAAATAAGCGCATAGCTAATAAAAAAGCTGATTTTTTTATATATAATTTTGCATCTCATTTTAAAAATATGAGAACTTTTACACTTTCATTCATCCTTATATTGGCATTTGCATTTAATGCAAATTCCCAATTTATAAGAGGTCAAAAAACCGAAAGGATTTCGGCTTTTAAGACAAAGTCTTCAATTAAACCGGTGTCATCTAAAAAAGCAATTTTTGAGAGAATGGCATCGATGGCGCAACGTATGGATTCTGCAAGAATTAATATTTACGATAGTGTAGGAAATATTGAAGCGAGCCTCCTGGCAAAAATCAATTATAGTTTTGATCACAAACCCGATGAAATTCTATTATCAGACGATAATCTAATACCGGGATTTGCATTTTATAGGCTGACTTATACTTATTTAAATAATGACCAGGAGATAATCACAACCCAGTACGAGTACAACGGGCTATCCTACCAGGTTACGGACCGAAGTTTATATTATTTTAATCCAAATGGAGCAATGGATTCATTGATTTTTGAATATGCCGATCAAGGCGGAAGTACATGGATAAAATATTCAAAACGCACCTTTGATTATACAGGTAATGGACGAATTGACAAGGAAACAGATTATTACTGGAACAACTTCTGGGTACCGGATTACAGGACCAGCTATACATATGCTCTAAATGGAAATTTAGAAAAAACGATTTTTGAATTTTACGACGGGCAGAACTGGACTAACAATTTCTATAATCAATACCATTATGGAAATACAAACTTAGTGGATTCTATTCTCGGTTATTACAAAGACATGTTCGGGGGATCTGATATTCTTGACGGAAAAATTGAGATTGAGCATGATCAGAATGGTAACCCAAGCCGTCAAATTTTTGCCTATTTTGATGGTCTTAATTATGTGTACGACAGCAGAGAGGAATTTGCATACGATTTGAGTGCTTTGTTCTCCAATGCGGTATATCCAAATCTGGAAAGTCCGTTTTATCAAATGACCCCAAACGAGATCGTAAATCTTCCAATTGGAGATACGTATTCTTCATTTGAAAATGGTTGGAAATTGAGAGAGTCCTCTATTTATTTTTATAGTCAACAAACAATTTCTTCTATTTCAGATAAAAATATAAAATCGGACATTCGAGTTTATCCAAACCCTGCAAGTGATCAAATCAATATTTACACACCTATTGTGAAATCAAATATGGTCTTGGAAATAATCGATGCACAGGGAAGGCGAATCTTAAAAGAAGAGCTTTACGATAACTATTCACAGATACAAATAGCAAATTATCAATCGGGAATTTATTTTTATCAATTGAGCTCTGATGAAGGAGTTCAAAAAGGTAAATTCGTTAAAAATTAATTAAACCCATTTAAAAGAAAAACATAAAAAAAGCCTTGTCAGCTTATGACAAGGCTTTTCTTTTAGAATATATTTATCTAGAAAGCTATTCCAAAATTTACTGCGAAGCGGACTCCAACACCGGAATCTTCTCCTTCAAAAGATATGGCTGTGTTTGGATCATTAGCATCCGGAGTGAAATCAGTAGAAACAGATTTATACTGAGGGCCCAGTTGGATATCAATTGCAACCGCATCGGATATTAAAACCTGATAACCGATTAAAAGACCACCTCCAATTGCATTTCTGCTTAACTCTGCTTTGGCATTAACGGTGTTTAAGTTTTGGTCAAGTGTTGTGTATTCTACAGAATTAGTTACAGATCTGTAACGAATAAATGCACCTCCATAAACGCCTTTAGGTGCTTCGGAAAAATAATACCTCACTTCCGGGATAATGATAATTCCATTATCTTTTTGAGTATTAGTGGCAGTTCCGAAACTCAAATCCCATTCTCTGGAAATAAGCCCGGCTGCAAGCTGCACAGATAAATTTTCATTTAAAGCACGTTCATATGACATTTGATACTGTCCGACAATTAAGCCAAACAAGTTAAGCTTCACAACATTATCTTTTACCTGTGCCTTTGAATTATTGGTTGTTAAAAACAATAGAAGAACAGGTAGAGCGGCAATTAGTATAATTCTTTTCATAGTTTTTTTTAGTAGATCAATACCTAAATATATAATTATTAGTGTATATATGAATGATTTGAGCAGTATTTCTGTACAATTTGGAGCTCAAAACAAATTACTAAGCATTATAGTATTGATTTATTTATTAGATAATCACATACTTACCATGAATATAATACTATGAGTTTTTAGGAGTAGTTTATCGCATTTTCTCATATAAATAAGGCCGCTGGTCTAGCTTAAACAAAAGTTAAATCAAGACCAAGGAATTTGGTTAGCATGGTTATCAGAAAAATGGTTCCTAAAATTATCGGGCAAATGACGGTAATCGAAAAGTTTACTAATTTCTGAATAAATGATCCTTCATAGCCCGGATTGCCTTGCGCAATTTCTTCCGAAAGTCTTTTGGTCTTCCATTTAAAGGCAACAAAAAGAGAAAGCATAAACCCTCCTAAGGGAAGACCTATATTGCTAAAAATATCCTCGATCAAATCAAGAAAAGATTTATTTGAACCCTCGTAATACATAAAATTCGTTAAGCCATCTACCGCACCAACAGAAAGCATACTGGGTATTCCAATTAGAAAAATCAAAAAAGCCAATCCAAATACAACCTTTTTACGCGGCCAGTTTTTTTCATCTACAATAAATGCTACAGGAACTTCCAAGAGTGAAATGGTTGAGGTTAAAGCGGCAAAGCAGAGAAGAAGAAAAAATCCACCACCGATCAATCTTCCCATAATCGGCCCCATTTCCTGAAAAATCCCCGGTAATGCCACAAATACCAAACCCGGTCCTGCACTTGGAGCCTGGCCTTGTGAAAATACCAAAGGGAAAATGAGCAATCCCGCCATGAAAGCCACCAGGCCATCTACTAAAGTAACCGTAATGGCAGAGGAGATGATATTTTCCTTTTTACTGATATAGGATCCATAAGTAATTAATGCCCCCATTCCCAGGGAAAGAGAAAAGAATGACTGTCCCATGGCAGTATAAATTGTTCGCAAACTAATATCGGAGAAGTTGGGGATCAGATAAAACTTAGCTCCTTGTAAAGCTCCGGGCAGGGTGAGTGAATAAATAATCAAAGTAGCCAGCAATATTAAAAGAATGGGCATTAGAATCTGTGAAGCTTTTTCGATTCCTTTTTGTACTCCCTGTATTACTACAATTGCGGTAAATATCATAAACACAAAAGAGTAAATCATATTGTCACTTACATCCGATACGTATGCGCCGAAATAAGACCCAAAATTTTCAACCTCAAGTAGATTTCCAAAAATTATTTGATAGAAATAGCCAAAGGCCCAACCTGCTACCACATTATAAAATGACAGAATCATGACACCGCTCAATATCCCAAAAAGACCAACAATTCCCCATTTTCGGTTGCCGAGTTGTCTATAACTACCGTAGGGATCTTTCTGCGCAGCACGGCCTATTGCAATTTCACCGACCATTATTGGAAATCCAATGACCAGCATACAGGCCAGGTAGACAAATAAAAATGCCGCACCGCCATTTTCACCGGCTTCGTAAGGAAATTTCCAGATATTGCCCAGTCCTACTGCAGATCCTGCAGCTGCAGCAATAAATCCAATTTTAGAACTAAATCCTCCTCTAGCTGCCATTTTAATTTCTTTTAATTCGGAAATTTAGAAAAATGAAAACAAATTCAAGAAAATGACAATTGTAAATTAATTCAGAACTTAGAAGTATACTTCCAGTTAATAAAGTATGAGCTTTTTCAATAAAATTTATAATCAGGTATTTAACAAAAAATCCAACCCTGAATACAATGGGAAAAAATTTCTGGTTCAGGAAATGTATTCCCTTGGCGAACAGGAGCAAAAAGAATACACATCCTGGTTAAAAAAGGAAAGCACAATCGCACAGGTCAACAAAATTTACAGTGGAATAAAACATAAAAAAGCAGGCCTAAGCGAACAAAATGAACGCTACTCGATTTATCAATCACTGCAAAGCAATGGCTTTTATGTTTTGTGTGAGAATTTTTTGGATTCCAAAAACACCAGGTTTGTACTTGAAGTTTTAAAAGACCAATTGTTAGCGATGGGCTATTATCAAAACCACAGTTCAAGAGATATATTTGAGGAAAACGATAATCTAAAAACAAAGATTAGCTATTATCTCAAGCCAAAGTTTAGTAATTACGAAATACCACTGGAACAAAAATTTGGAAATATACATTTGGAATGCCTATTTATTAACGATAAGCCCGATTATATCAAGCTTTTGGCCAATGTCTATTCAGATAGAAATTACAAGGAAGCAGAATCTTTTGATGATCTTTTAGCTGCTTTAAGTTATAATTAGAGATCGAGCTCCTTGAGCAAATTCATAAGTTTTTCCCTGATATCACTATTTTGTTTTTCAATTTTTTGAATTAGAGAATCATGCTTGAAATATTCATCGAGTACAAGCGTATTTAATAGCTCAGCAAGGTGGGAATGTTCGGGTGACACATTGATTTTCCTGACTTTTCCCTTTTCCAAATCAAAATGTACAAGAAACGTATCATTTTCAAATGAGATGGTAAGTTCTATGCTTGTCTTAGGCGAGTTGCCAAAAACCCAATCCTCTTGGTCATATTTAGCCTTTACTTTTTTATTAATTTTTGTAACTGAATCCGTATCAAAACCAAGGATCATCCGGGCATTAAAATGCGATTTCAAATAATCCAAAAAAAGACGGATAAATTCTTCCACTGAAATATCCAATCCCTGTTGGTTGATATTTGTTACCGGTACCTTTTTGGAAGGAATGGCGTTTGAACTCACTTTGTTCCAGGGATGGTTTAATGCGCCGCTTACTTTTTGTAAATCAGCATTAAATAACAAAGTTGCGTGGCTTATCATTTGATCACCTGAAAGGTGCTGGGCATTTCCGGAAATTTTTAAGTTGTCGATTAAAATATCGTTGCGATCATTGCTATGCGCCTTTATTTTATGAGCATTGAGAAATTCTATAATAGGTTTATTAAAAACGCTAAAATTTGAAACCCATTCGGACTTTCGTGGAGTGAAATATGAGTAGTTTATATTGCCGAGATCGTGATAGACCGTACCACCACCGGAAACGCGTTTATTTATTAAAATGCCATTTTCTCTGCAAAACCTAAGATTAGCTTCCGCCCAAATGCTTTGATTTTTACCGCAAACAATGGCCGACTTATTTCGGTAAATAAAAAGTAAATTTTTGTTGAAATCTTTTTTTTGATTCTCAAGTAAAAACTCCTCTGCGGCCAGATTGAAAGAGGGGTCGAAGATTTTATCTTGATAAATAATTAGAAAATCGCCTTTCAAGCCATCAATCTCTTAAAAACACTATTTTATTTTCAGAGCTGTCTTTTTCAGAATAATAATAGCCATCCCTGTCAAAATTCTTGATATCTTCGATGGTATTTATTTTGTTATCAATGATATATCTGGCCATTTGACCTCTGGTTTTCTTTGCGAAGAAACTTAAAACTTTATACTCTCCATTTTTAAAATCCTTAAAGTCTGCTTTTACGATTTTAGCTTTTATTTTCTTGCTTTCTACAGCATTAAAATATTCATTGGATGCAATATTTAACAATTCTAAAGAGCCACTATTTTCTATGGCCTCATTTAGTTTTTTATATAATTTGTCTTTCCAGAACTCGTATAAATTGTTTCTACGTCCAACTTTTAAATCTGTACCCATTTCCAAACGATAGGGTCTGATAAGATCTAGTGGTTTCAGCAATCCGTGAAGTCCTGATAAAATTCTCAAATGATTTTGAGCAAATGTCAAATCTTCGGGATTCAAAGATTCCGCTTCTAAGCCAATATATACATCACCTTTAAAAGCCAATAAAGCTTGTTTAGACGTGCCTGTGTCAAATTCAGGCTCCCATTCCTGATAGCGTTCGTAGTTTAATTCAACAAGATTTTTACTAATGTCCATCATAGCTCCGATTTTCTTCTTTGAAGTTTTTTTCAATCGGGCCATTATTTTACCTGATTCATCTACGAAATCAGGTTTGGTATATTCATTTGTGCTTGCACTGCTTTCAAAATCCAGAGTTTTTGCCGGAGAAATTACGCTAATCATTTTTGCTAATATTATAATTTGTTTTGCTTGTACAATTCTTTGCTAAATTAACAGTCTTAATTAAAATTTGATTTGTCCTATCAATATATTGATTCAAAAGAATCATTAAACAATGTACTCCCGAAATTATCAAAAACTTCCGAGTTAGGGCTTGACCTTGAATTTGACAGAAATTCATACGGCTATGGTTTTGTATTATGTCTTATTCAAATTGCGACACCGGATGAAGTATTACTAATTGATCCCTTTGAAATTGATGATTTAAGCCCTTTATGGCAGATTTTTGAAAATCCCAAAATTCAAAAGGTTATCCATAATGCATCCGAAGACATTTTGCTTTTAAAGAGAAACGATTGCAAACCAAAGAATATCTGGGATACCGAAAAAGCCGCAATGATATTAAACCATTCCAAGACTGGCTTGAGCAATTTATTAATTGAATTTTTTCAGGTAGAACTCAATAAAAAAGTTCAAAGAACAAATTGGAGAAAAAGACCATTAAGTTCAGAACAACTGCAATATGCGTTTGAAGACGTTAAATTACTTCTGCCCTTAAAAAAAGAATTGGAATTGAGTGTAAAGCGGGCGAAAAGGGAATCCTGGATAAGAGAAGAAGGGAAAATACTAGAAGAGCTGGAAGAAAAGGAAAACCCGATTCCATATTTAAAATATAAGGAAAGCAATAAATTGGATTCGGAGCAGAAAAACAGACTTCGCAACTTTTATTTTTTGAGAGAGAAATGGGCAGAATCAATGAATAAGCCCCCCTTTCAGGTATTGTCCAATGAGCTGCTCGTTAAATACAGCAAATCGAAAATCTCCGATTCAAATGAATGGCTCGATTTGAAAGGCATGAACCCACAGTTCAAAAATAAAAATGCATTTAAAGAGTATCTTTCTGAAATAGACCATAAGCATAATACCATGCATCGAAATGAAAATAAGCCCTGGTATAAAAACGTTGAACTGGAAAAAGCTTTAAAAAATATCCGCGAAAAGATTAAAGAAGAATACGGGGAGCAATGCACCAAACTTATACTAAGCCAAACACTTATCAATGATATTTTAAAGGAAGGTTCTGTTGTAAATATCAAATCTTATGCAAAACGAATAATTTTGGAAAAAGCGGACGATATTGGATTAAAATTGAACTGATATTTATGTGTCTGGTTGTATTTTCATATCGGGAAAACGGTTCATTCCTATTAGCAGGAAATAGGGATGAATTTTATAACAGAGAAACAAAAAAAGCGGAATTTTGGGATGATATTCCCGGTTTAATTGCCGGCCGCGACCTGAAAGCAGGTGGCACCTGGTTAGGTCTTGATCAATATGGAAATATTGCCGTCTTAACGAATTATCGCCATCCAAAATATTTCAAGGAAGCAGAGAAATCGAGGGGGGAATTGATCACGGATTTTTTTAAAAACCCAAATGCCATAGATGCATTTTCATATGATCTCAAGAAGAATTCAGAACATTACAATGGTTACAATTTGATCTTTGGTAACCCGCGAAAAAAGATGTTATATTTTTCGAATGTCAGCGAAGAATTGGCTGAGATTAAATTTGGAATTCATGGCCTGAGTAATGCCTTTTTGAATACACCATGGCCTAAAGTGGAAAATACAAAAGACAGATTTGAAAATGAATTAAAGGCTAATTACAATGGGACTTCCAGCGAGAAAATATTTAATATATTAAATGATACCAAAGAGGCAACGACGGAAAAATTACCGGATACCGGTGTCGACATAGAATTGGAGAAAAAGCTATCTTCTCCATTTATTAAAATGGAAGGCTATGGAACCAGATGTTCGACCGTTATAAGTATTTCTGAAAGTGGAAATATAGAATTTACTGAAAGAAGTTATGAAAATGATCCCAATACTTTTATTGACACATCATTCAGTTTCTTCCTCTAATTGCTTTTGATCCAATTCAAAGCGGCCGTCAATATTTGCGATCTCCCAGCTGGTGTAATAAATCAAACGCGCGCGTTTTTCCATGACATCAAAACGAATTTTTTCAACGGTATCGCTTCTTTGATGATAATCATCGTGTGAGCCATTGAAATAAAAAATAACGGGGATATCATTTTTAGCAAAATTGTAATGATCTGATCTCTTATAGAAATTATTGGGGTCATCCAGCCTGTCGTATTCAAAATCCAGGTCCAGCTTTTCTGTTTTTTTATTGACCCGCTCATGAAGTTTTTTTAATTGCGAGGACAAGCGACCCGAACCAATGGTATAAATATAATTCTCATTGTTTTTGTGGTCATCATCAATACGACCAACCATATCAATATTGACATTGCAAACAATATCTTTTAAAGGAATTACGGGATCATAATCGGTAAAATATTTTGAGCCAAGCAGACCCTTTTCCTCTCCTGTGACAGCCATAAAAAGGACGTTCTTTTTTGGTACAATTCCATTGTCTCTTGCGATAGCAAAGGATTCAGCAATTTCCATTAAAGTCACAGTGCCTGAGCCATCATCATCCGCACCGTTAAAAATTCCTTCTTCATCGTAGCCAATATGATCGTAATGAGCAGTCAATACAACCGTTCCGGAAGCGGAGTCTGAACCTTTTAAAAAACCCAGCACATTTGAAGCGATAACATCTTCCAATTCATATTGGGTCTTTATTTTCACATGCTTGGCGGTTTCAATTGTAAGGATTTCATTCGATAAAATATTGTTTTTGTAATTGTTGAGGTCTTCGTTTTTTGAATTGCTGATTTTCTCAAATAAAGATTCTGGCATGAATATTCCGCCGTATCTTGAACTCATATTGAGATCTCTGTTTTCAGGCAAAAGCAATTTCTCGGAAAATATATAGTTTCTTTTTTCAACGAGATAATCGGCAAATAATGAATCGGGTAATAGAAATATAATTTCAAAGGCTCCCATCTTTTTGGCCAATCTTGCTTTTTTCAACCAGCCGTACCTTCCGCTCCATATGCTTGGAGTTTCGTTTCCTGAAAGAAAATAGGTACTATCATTAATTTGAGGCTCGCCCCATAGCGCTATTGCTACTTTGCCTTCGAGGTTTTTATTGGATTGTTCATTTATTTTCTCACTCTCGATTCCATATCCAATAAATTCCGTTTCAAGATTAATGGTGCTATCCCTGTAAATAGAATAACAGTAAAAATCTTTCATGAAATTGCACTTGAAACCATCAAATGATATTTGAACATCATTTAATCTTGCTTTTTGAAGATCTATATTTTGAAAGTAACTTTTTCCTATCGGGCTTTCAACAATTTTTGACAAGCCCAGGTCGCTAAAATGATTTGTAATATATTCAGCAGCTAATTGTTGTCCTCTCGATCCTGTATTTCTGCCTTTTAATTCATCGGAAGCAATTACTTTAAGATGATTATTGAGTTCTTGTGAAGAAATCTCTTTACCAAAATCATAACCAGAAGGGTTGTTTGACCCCTTTGAAACAAAAAAAATGGCAACTAAAGCCATAATTATTACGTAAACTCGCATAAAAAAAACATATTTGGACTTCAAATATCAATATTTTTAAGATAGAACAATTACCTTTTGAATATTTGGTGTATTAAAGTATGGAATGTGCAGATGTGTGTTGGCTTCATAAAACATCTCATTACTTAAGAAATATATGTTAAAAAGACTCTACTTACTCTTTTTATTTTCGGTATTATTTGCGGTTTATAATAATTCCTATTCTCAATGCGGCTTACTAACTGGAGGAACTGATGAAACTTTTACCACCTCAGGTGCGTGCGGTCCTACAACAGTAACATGGAGAATCAGATATTTCTTCGCTGCGCCTGTCAATCCAAGTTTAGTTTATATCAGATTCTTTTGGCGAAACTTACCGGGAAATAGCACATCTACTTTTTTAGCCACTCAAATTTCACCAACTGCTTATGAGGCCACAGGAACTTTTACCTATCCGGTAGGAACTAATTGCGTTTATGAACCTTTTGTTTTATTGGCCTATGATGCTGATATGGATGGAGATGTCAGTAACAGTTACTGTAATTCTTCCAGAATTGATAAATCTTTGACCTCCTGGTCTGATGACAACTCCAATACCGGAGTTTTGGCCATAAATCCTGTTTTAGAACAGGTTTGTTATGAGGATCCTTCTGTGGGTTTTCAGTTTCAGGATGCAACTTTTCCAAACTGTGACGTTTCTATCGAACCAGACAGACCAAATCAGTTAACCAGATGGGTACAGTTTATTTATGGAACAGGTCCTGGTCCTTACATTCCGGACATAACCATTGATCCCGGTGGAGGAACTGTAACATTAACTGATGGCGCTGGAAACTTAACGGCCGCGGCACCTTTTGCAGGCCCAATTATTGAAATTCCGCCCCTCGTACTTCAGGCCAACCTCAATGAACTGACTTATCCTATAAGTCATCCTGCCGCAGGAGCCACCAATTTGGGTGATGTATTTGAAGTGACACTGAGAAATTGGAACATATGTAATCCATATGATACCTTACAATTTGATGCAATGCCACCAACTGATCCGATCAATGGTGATTTTCCTCCGGTTACTACAACAGCAGAATTAGAGATTATAGGGCCTACTCCTGCTGCCGCAGGGCCCGATCAAGGGGTTTGTGGAAATTCAACTAATCTGGCAGGAAACGCAATCGTTAATGGAACCGGGACATGGACACAGATTTCACCGGGACCATTATTAAGCATTACTAACAATAACGATCCAACTACTGCTGTAAATATTACAGGTTCGAACTACGGAACTTATTTACTGGAATGGAGCTCGACCTTTGGAACATGTGCTTCAGGCCGAGATACTGTTGAAATAACATTTTTTGAGCCTCCCTCTGCTTCAAATGCAGGGCCTGATCAGGATATTTGCGGTAATAGCACAACTTTAGCAGGTAATAACCCTGCAGTCGGTACTGGAGAATGGTTTTATATTAGCGGACCAGCGGGCTATACGATATCAAATTCTCTTTCAAGAAATTCGGCATTTTCTTCTACTTCATACGGCACTTATATTTTAGAGTGGAGAATTGACAATGGTGCTTGCCCTGATGAAGTATCACAGGTGCAAATAGTTTTTGAGGAATCACCAACTACTGCAGCCGCAGGATTAGATGATACTACCGTTTGTAATAATCTGACTTACGTAATGCAAGGTAATAATATTACTGTCGGGACTGGAACATGGACAAAAGTAAGTGGTCCAGGCGGAGCAGTTACATTTGCACCCAATGCCAATGATCCAAATGCAACAGCAACATTTCCAACCTACGGAACATTTGGGTTAAGATGGAGGTCTTCTACAGGAACCGGGATATGCCCCAACAGCGATGATTTTGTTAATATCACCGCTTTTCAAACTCCAACTGTAGCAAGCACAGGGGCAAATTTCACATTATGTGGATTAACAACCAATCTAAATGGAAATGCCGCTACGATTGGTCAAGGTACATGGACACAAGTTGCAGGACCCGGAACAAGTATTTTTGTAGATGACAATGATGAATCCACATCAGTTACTGTTTCAACACCTGGAACTTATACCTTTAGATGGACCATTAGAAATGGAAATTGTGCTCCTACTACTGCAGATGTTGACGTTCAATTCGATCCTCCACCTACCACGCCTATGGCCGGAAATGATGATTCGATTTGTAATGTCCTAACTTACATGTTACAAGGTAATACCATTACAAATGGAAGTGGCGGATGGGTTCAAAGTGCAGGTCCTGCTGTAGTTTTTGCTCCTGATACAACAGATCCAAATGCAACTGTTACTTTCCCAGCAGATGGAACTTACGAGTTTGTATGGGTGGCGTCATTACCGCCTGCCTGTGCATCACTTTTTGATACAGTTGTCATTAGAGTCTTTCAATTTCCTTCACCTGCTGCAATTGTCACAGCAGATCCGACTTCAACTTGTAATTTAACCGGGATACCAATTTCTGCAGTAGCTCCTGCTATTGGGTTCGGGCAATGGTACCAACTTACAGGACCTGGAACACTCACAATCGCTGATTCTGTAAACAACAATACAACAGTAGATGCACCTGTCTCAGGTACTTATGAAATCCTTTGGGAAGTAACAAACGGAAATTGTTCTCCTCCACAACGCGACACCTTAACATTAATATTAGAATCTCCGACACCTTCTGTTGCCGGTAATGATACTTCAGTATGTGCGTCATTTGACACCTTAAATGCAAACACGCCAAGTGTTGGAACCGGAACCTGGTCTGTAATAGCCCAACCGGGAGGAGGAACATTTTCTTTCGATGACCCAAATAAACCCAATGCGCGATTTGATTTAACAAATGGTGTATTTGGAACCTATACATTAAGATGGACCATATCTAATGCCGGTTGTACAGATGAAACATCTGATGTAATGATTACATTATTCGATAATCCAACACCTGCAAGTGTAATTGCCGATTTTCAAATTTGTGCCGATACTGCCCAATTGGGTGCGGTTACACCAACGGTAGGAACTGGACAATGGCAATTGATTACCGGAACAGGGCCTGTTAGCTATAATCCAAATGCTAACGATCCAAATGCAATTGTAAGCGTTCCACCGATTTCAGATTTTGAGGTTTATGAATTTGAGTGGACCACATCAAACGGAGTATGTTTAGATACCAAGGATACGCTGGAAGTAACATTCTTTGAAATTTCTACGACACCGGCTGCAGGATCTGATTTTGAAGTTTGTAATACAATTACAAATCTATCGGGAAATACCATTACAATTGGTACAGGTCAATGGAATCTTGTTAGTGGCCCGGGCCCTTTAAACATTAGCACTCCGGCTTCTCCAACAAGTAGTATCGATATTCCTGGTTTTGTAAATGATTCTGACACCTTCTTTGTAGAGTGGTCTTCGGTCAACGGGAATTGTGTGACTTTAAGAGATACTGTTCGGGTAATTTTCCACGATAACCCGACTAATTCAAATGCGGGAGCCCCAATCAATATTTGTGCTGACACAGCTCAATTGGGAGCCAATATTCCAACAGTAGGAGCCGGACAATGGATTATATCTTCCGGTTCTGCGACACTAGATAGTAATACTGATCCAAATACAATTGTAAGAGCAAATCCTTTTGGAGGAGATTCCTCAATAGTAGTTCTTACCTGGAGGATTAGCAATGGAAATTGTACACCTTCAGATGATAATGTGCAGGTCGTCTTTTATAAGAATCCGACGGTAGCTGATGCGGGTACGGCAGATTCAATATGTGCATTGACATATACATTGGGAGGAAATTTTGATGCAATTGGTAAAGGTACCTGGAGAAGGATTACCGGTACTGGTCCAGTATCCTTTGTAGACGATTCTGACTTCAATACAGATGTAACCGTTCCTGCCTATGAAACCTATACATTTGAATGGGCTATAAGCAATGGCGTTTGCCAAACAACCAGAGATACGGTTGCTATAAGATTTGATGAATTCCCTTCATCAGCAGATGCCGGAGCCGATGATACAGTTTGTGCATTGACTACTAAATTAGATGCGAATAATCCATTGGTAGGGAATGGTATTTGGTCTGTAGTTGCTCAACCCGGTGGATCTACGGTAACTTTTAACGATGTTACTCAGACCACTTTTGATGATTCAATCACAGTTGATATTGTTGGATCTTATACATTAGAATGGACGATTTCAAATGGTGCTTGTGCCGATTCTTCAGATCAAGTTACTATTATTTTTGCTGCATCAAATACAAATACCGGAGTTGTCGGTGATTCCACAGTTTGTTTAAATGATAATAATCTGGTTTATACCGTTCCTTTTGTTGCAGGTACTACATATGAATGGTTTTTCCCGGCTACAGTAAACCTTCAATTTGGAGGTGGCATTAATGATAATTTTGCAGTATTTGAATTTCCAAACGCCGGACCTCAGGACATTAAAGTATTACCAACTAATAATTTCGGATGTCCATCAGATACTCAGTCTACAATTGTTAATGTTTATTCTTTTCCAACTTCATTTGCTGGAAATGACACTAGTATTTGTAGCGGTGAGTCCGTAATAATTGGAGGAAGCCCAACAGCGACCGGGGGTTCAGGATTTTACAATTATGTTTGGTCTCCCTCTAGTGGTTTGGATGATGCAAATATTGCAAACCCTACTGCCAGTCCATTATTTACAAGAACATATTTTTTAAGCGTAGTCGATTCAATTGCGGGTTGTTTATCTCCTGTAGATACTATTACGGTTGGCATTGACCCAAGCCCTTCATCTACTTTACTTGGATTAACTCCATTTATTTGTGAAGAAGATACGGGAATTTTACAAATATTATTTGGTTCCGGAACCGGGCCATTTGCAGTTGAAATTACAAATGGAGTTGACACAACGCTTTACCCCAATCTAACAAACGGAGATAGTATTTTTGTTGTACCTGATTCTACTCTTACTTACCAGGTAGTTTCATTATTTGATTCAGCGACGGCTTGTACCGGGTCTTCATTTAGTGGAGCACCGATAATTAATGTTAGACCTCTTCCATCAGCAGTATTGACCACTTTAGATACAATTATTTGTGAAGGAGATGTGGCCAACCTTAGCTTAACGGTTTCAGGCCCTACACCGCAAATTTATACTATAGAGTATGCGATCAACGGATTGGATACAACAACTGTTAATCTATCCGGCTCTTCTACCAATATTGCCGTATTTCCCGATAGCTCTTCACTTTATACACTGATTTCGGTCACGGATAATTTTAGGGGATGTCGAGTTGATGCGCCTTCTGTACGATTTACCGATAGTGTATTTGTGCAAGTTGATTCATTACCACGTGGTGTGATTTCAGGTCAAGATACTATATGTGTAGGAGATTCGGCTGCCGTGGTTGTTAACTTTAGCAGTGGTGATGGACCGTATGACCTGACAATTCAAGGGTTTGGTACAGTAAATAATTACAATAGTGGTGATACTATTTGGGTAAGTCCAACCTCAACTACAAATTTCATATTAACACAAGCAGCAGACTCAAATAGCTGCTCAACAACTTCAACTTCTCTTTTGACGGGGAATGCTTTAATAGTTGTAAACCCATTACCTGTTGCAAATTTAATTGGCGCAAATACAATTTGTATAGGGGACAGTACACCTCTTCAAATTAATGTGACTACAGGAACAAATCCGTTTGAGGTAGTTTTAAGTAATGGTGATACCATTAACAATTATGTAAATGGCAGTCAATATTATGTGTCTCCAATTGTAACTACAAATTACTCTTTGGTTAGTGTATTGGATTCAAATGGATGCTATACCTCAGCCCCATCTTCAGACTTAACAGGAAATCCACAGGTTTCTGTAAATCCATTACCAACGGCTCAAATTACTCAGGATGATACCATATGTTTTGACGATGATGTGATTCTTACATTTAGCTTTACCGGCGCCCTTCCATTTACATTCACTTTCAGAGATAATTCCAGAAATGTAGATAGTACATTATCTACGGCCGGTGCATCAATAACCAGAAATGTATTGGTTAGCCCTGATACAACAACAATTTATTCATTAGTGTCAGTAATCGATGCCAATGGATGTATAGACAGCATAGGCAATCCAAATAATCCTGCATTTGGGGATAGCGTTGAAATTGTTGTAGACAGCCTTCCTGTTGGAACAATTGTAGCAGACCTTCCAACAGATACCATTTGCTCCGGTGATCAGGCCTATTTATATGTCAATATTTCCACTAGTGCCGGACCTTTCTCAATTACAATTAATAATGGGGTTGGTACTATAACTAATTACAATAGTGGTGATTCAATTCCAGTAAACCCTACGATTACAACTGATTATATTATTACTAGTCTATTAGATCAAAATGGATGTAGTGTAATTACCGGCCACCCGAATATTGATGATACAGCTACAATAGTTGTAAACCCTCTTCCGGTTGCAAATTTATCAGGGACTACTACAATATGTCTTGGTGACACGACACCGTTAGTTGTTAATATTGCTCCGGGGACTAATCCTTTCACTGTAATTATTAATGATGGTAGTCAAAACGATACAATAAATAATTATACAAGTGGAAATAATATTAATGTATCACCGGGTGCAACAACTTCATATAGCCTTGTATCCGTTGAAGATAGTTTTGGATGTACAAGTGTCGCGCCGAGTGCTAGCCTTACTGGAACTCCACAAGTAACGGTTAATCCTTTACCAACAGCTCAAATAAATCAGAACGATACCATTTGTTTTGGTGACAATGCTACCTTAAGCTTCAGTTTTACAGGAGCGCCTCCATTTACTTACATTTATAAGGACAATACAACTGGATTAAATGATACATTAACCACATCTGGTTTATCAACTTCAGCAAGCGTCATTGTAAGTCCAGATACTACTACTATATATTCATTGGTTAGTGTCCAGGGGTCTAATGCTTGTATTGACAGTATTGGGAATCCGATTAACCCAAGCTTTGGAGATTCCGTAGAAATTGTGGTTGACAGCCTTCCGGTTGCAACAATTATTACCGATGCGCCTACAGATTCAATTTGTAACGGAGATATAGCATATCTTTTTGTAAATGTCACTACCGGACCTGGTCCATACTCGGTAACCATTAATAACGGAGTAGGAACTATCAATAATTACAATAGTGGTGATACAATTGCTGTAACACCTAGTGTAACGACTGATTATGTTATCACCAGCTTGCTTGATCAGAATGGATGTAGTGTAAGTACCGGTCATCCAAACATCAATGATACAGCGACGGTAGTGGTGAATCCATTGCCGAACGTAACTCTAAGCATTGATACGAACCGCATCTGTTTAGGAGACACAACTTATTTAAGAGTTGCATTAAGCGTAGGAAGTAGTCCATTGGAATTTGTTGTTAACCCGAACTTAACGGATACACTTCAAAATTTTAACCCTTTAACCGACTCCATTCCTGTTTCTCCAACTGCGACTACAACGTATAGCATTGTATATGTTACCGATGGCAATGGCTGTTCGGTGAATGCACCAAGTGCAAATATTAATGGCAATCCACAATTGAACATCAATCCACTGCCAACAGCACAGATTGCTCAGGATGATACAATATGCTTTGACGATGACGTGGTCTTAAACTTTAGTTTTACCGGCAGCACCCCATTCACATTTACCTTCAGGGACAATACAAGAGGCGTGGACAGTACTTTATCAACGGTGAGCAACCTGACTACCAGAAATGTGACGGTCTCCCCGGATTCAACGACCTTGTACAGTATGGTGAGCGTTACCGACGGTCAGGGTTGTACTGACAGTGTGAATAATGCGCCGATAAATCCAAGCTTTGGAGATACTGTAGAAATTGTAGTAGACAGCTTGCCTGTAGCGACGATTGTGGCAGATCTTCCAACCGATACGATATGTAATGGAGATGTGGCTTATTTATATGTCAATGTGACTACAGGTCCAGGCCCATACGATATCACGATCAATAATGGTGTCGGAACGATAAATAATTATGTAAGTGGAGACAGCATCGCAGTGAACCCAAGTACGGTGGGCGCCAATAATTATGTGATCACCAGCTTGCTTGACCAGAATGGATGTAGCGTAAGCACCGGCCATCCAAACATCAATGATACAGCGACGATTGTGGTGAATCCATTGCCGAACGTTACTTTGAGCATAGATACGAACCGCATTTGTTTCGGAGACACAACCAACCTTCGTGTGGCATTGAACATAGGCACGGGTCCATTGGAGTTTGTAGTAGATCCAAACCTGACAGATACCATCAGAAACTTTAATCCACTGACGGATTCGGTACCAGTATCACCGGGAGCGACGACGACCTACAGTATCGTGTATGTCATAGATGGCAATGGTTGCCAAACGGTGGCACCGAGCGCGAGCATTACGGGAACCCCACAATTGAACATCAATCCACTGCCAACATTACAAATCACAGATTCAACTACCATTTGTCTGGAAGATCCGGTGATTTTAACCTTTAGTATGTCAGGAACAGCACCGTTTACCTTTACTTACAGAGATGAGCTAACCGGAACTGATTCTACCATTACTACTACTGGCGGCCTGACTACAAAAACTGTAACAGAGTTTCCACTAGACACAACACTTTACACTTTAGTAAGCATTACTGATGCACAGGGATGTACAGACAGCATTAATAATGCACCGATCAATCCAAACTTTGGCGATACTATTTTAGTAAATGTAAACCCACTTCCTATTACAACTCTAAGCGTAATAGAACCTACAGATACAATTTGTTTTGGTGACAATGCTTTATTTACCGTAGATATCACGAATCTGGGTGATGCTCCCGGTCCATATACGGTCGAAATAAGCGGAGGAATTGGAATAATCAATAATTATAACAGTGGAGACACAATCATCTTTGCACCAAATTCAACAAGCAATTATAATATTGTTTCAATAATGGATGCCAATGGTTGTTCAATAGTAGCCGGGCATCCAAATCTTCCGGATACAGTGCAGGTGGTTGTAACACCACTGCCGGTTGTAGAATTATTGCTGGATGATAACGAAATATGTTTAGGAGATTCTGCGAGATTGTATTGGAGAGTTCCAGTTGGAAGTCCAAGATTTGATCTCGTATTGAATACAGATCCAAATGATACAATTCAATCTGTTTCTGTTGGCGATTCAATCTGGGTGAGCCCAACCGATACCACAACTTACAGCATTATTTACTTTAACGATTCATTTGGTTGTACCGTTACGGCACCAAGTTCGAATATTTCGGGTACACCAACATTAATTGTTAATCCTTTGCCCGACGCAAGTATTTCCATTAATAAGGACACGGTTTGTTTTGGAGAAACAACAACAATCACATTTAGCCTTACTGGACCTAATGATCCTTATACCTATCAAATAGATACAACAGGAAATATATTAACTGGATTTAATGCCATCAATGGTACTACATTATCTTATGTGCTCGGCGTGGGTGATCATGATTTTAAATTGATCGAGGCTATTGATGATAAGGGCTGTGTTGCAAATATTGCTCCTGCAGATTCTTTGGTTGAGGTATTTGTACATGCATTACCGACGGCATCAATTAGTGGTGATACCAGCTTATGTGATATGGACCCATTTGTGTTAAACTTCAATTTAACTGGAAATGGTCCATTAGATGTGTATTTCTCAGATGGAAGCAATAATTATTTGCGAACTCTTAATACGCCAACTGATACTGCTTTGCTAACGCTTCCGGCGACTGTCACCCCATACTTCTTTAAAATTGATTCAGTGTTAGATAGCAATTCACCTGAAAATTGCAGAGCCACAGATATTACAGGCCTTGTAACCGTACAGGTGTTTGACAGACCTGAAATTGAAATTAATTCATTCGATACAACTATTTGTGAGGGAGATCAGGCAATTCTATCCTTTGATATTAATGGAGGAAGAGCACCATTTGAAGTAGATATTTCTGTAGATGGATTGACAGTTGATACCACCTTAGTTAATATAGCAGATGGGTCAATTTATATCGTAAGACCAAATGATACAACTACTTATACCATTTTAGAAATTAGAGAAACTGCTACCACAGAAGCTTGTGTGGGCACTTTGGGTGTGAAATCGAACTTTACGGTTAATGTAAATCCTTTACCAACAGCTAATTTAACCTTGGTAGGCCCTGACACAAAATGTTTTGGAGACAGCATTACCATCAATATTCAGTTTACTGGAAGAGCGCCATATGATCTGTCATTGTTGACCAATTATGCAGGTCCAGTGTCTCTAAATGGTGTACAGACCAATGACACGACATTTAATGTGTCGAGTAGTTTCCCGGGTTTTGGAAATACAATTTCCCTATTTACACTTGATGATGGCCATACACCGACATGTTCTGTAATTCAGGGAGACCCTCAGCTTACAGGCAGTGTTACCTTTAATTTAAATGATTTGCCAACAGCAAGTTTAAATCCTCAGGGTCTGACTTCTATTTGTAGAGGCGACTCCGCTGATTTATTAGTTGTGATTTCACAAGGAGACCTACCATATAGGGTATACATTTCTGATGGAAGTACCAATTATGTCGATTCACTTGATATAACATCAGGAAATACTGGAACTATTGCTGTAAGTCCACAGAATACAAGTACATTCCAAATCGATTCTGTGGTAGACGGAAGTTTACCATTGAGCTGTAGAGCACAAAGCATTAACGGAACCGTTTTAATTACAGTGAATGACCGTCCAACGGTTGGAATTTCAGGTATTGATACCATTTGTGCTTTTGAAAACAGTTCATTTCAATTGCAAACAGCTGGTACGGGGCCGTGGTTAGTTACTTATACCAATGGTGTGGATACTTTACCAACATTTGTTTCAAGCAGTCCTTCCACAGTATCATTATTTAATCCTCCTGTAGGTTTGAATGTATATTCCATTGTATCAATAAGCGATAATGGTACAGTACCTTCATGCCCGGCGGATTCATTAACAAATGATACAGCATATGTATATGTAAATGATCTGCCAACGGCGAATTTAACTGGAGACACAACCATATGTGATGGAGAGCCATTACCGGTTTATCTTGATTTTGGAGTAACCAATGGACCGTTTGATGTGACGATTACAGATGGAACCAATAACTACAATTTCACCGGTCTAAGTCAGCAAGACACTGTATTGATTCCTTATCCCGGACCGGGTTTCTATATTTACAGATTTACATCGGTAGTGGATGATAATACCAATTGTGTGCCGCTGGTTACTACCGGGCAGGCCATTGTTCAGGTAAGACCTATTCCTACGGTTACGCTTTCTGTAGTTGGAAATACAGTAATATGTGGTGTTGATTCAGTTGGTAAATTCCTGCAATTCAATTTTGATGAACCAAATATTTACGATCTGATTCTTCAAAGAAATGGAGTAAATGTTGATACCCTGACTGGTATTGGAAACGGTACTATACTTCAGGCTCCTGGATTACAGGTTGGTAATAACAGCTATACCATTGCCTCATCGGTATATTCCACTGACCCACAATGTGCGCTTAATATTATAAATAATGCAGATATATTTGTCAATGCAGATCCTACTATTACGATTCAGGATGACGATACCATTTGTGTCGGTAGCTCTGTAACACTTAATCTAAGTGCTACTGGATTGGCTAATTATTCAGTACAATACATTGGTAATACGGGGATTCAAACTGTAAATTCAGCAAACGCAAACTTCACGCTCACAGTAAGTCCGACGATTACCACATCGTTCAGATTACTTAGCATAACAGATGGCAATGGCTGTTCTACAAATAATATTTTACCATCCGATTCTACGGAAGCAACCATAGTTGTTAATCAACTGCCAACGGCTTCATTAAAAGTAGATGGCTTCTTCTCAAGCAGTGTTACATTCTGTGAAGAAGACACGATCGCCCTACAATATCAATTAACAGGAAATGGGCCATTTGATGTCATTGTAAATGATAATTTGGGTAACTCATTTATTAGGAATAATGTAAGTAATCTGGATACCTTACTGCTGGTGAATCCTGTACCACCTGTAGGTGCAACTACACAGTATTTCTTTACTCAGGTTACTGATAACAATAATCCTGCATGTGTTCCAACAAGCTTGGGAAGTCCTGTAAATATTACGGTTGAACCATTACCAACCGCCACAATTTCCGGAGACAATACCATTTGTGACGGATATCCATCAACCTTGACCTTTAATTTCACAGGAACTGGGCCATGGACGTTTAGATATTTTGACGGAACATTGGTTTCTGCTACACAGGCGACCAATATTTCAACTTACACCATTGATGTATTCCCAAGTACAACTACAACCTACACCATATTTGATGTAGTAGATCAGGGAACAAGTAATCAGTGTTCAATAGATTCGACACATGCGAATGTTACGGGAAGTGCCACGGTTGTTGTTCAGCCGGCAGTAAATGCAGATTTCACGTTTAATTCTGATGAAGTTTGCGGTTTCCCAACAGTGGTGTTTACCGATCAAACTACACCATCACAGGTATATACTTACTTATGGGATTTCGGAGATACATTGAGTACATCAACTCAACAAAGCCCAACACACCAATATTCCAATACCAGCATGTTCCCAATTGATTATGTGGTCAAAATGGTGGCAACCTCACCAATTGGATGTATGGATTCAGTAGAAAAAGTGGTGAGAGTAAGACCGGAAATTATAGCGGATGTTACACCGGATGTTAGCAGCGGTTGTTCCCCATTGGATGTAGTATTTAACTCAAATACTATAGCGGCAGGTTATGAATGGGATTTTGAGAATAACGGAACACAGTTATTGCCAAACAATAATTCAGTGACGCATACTTTCACTAATACGGGCTTGGTTCCTGTAGTCTTTAACGTGTATCATGTTGCGTTGAATCAGTACGGTTGTACGGATACATTGATTATCCCAATCACGGTAAATCCAAAACCACAACCTTCATTCAATGCGAACCCGGTTCAACAAAACTGGCCTCCAAGTCCTGTTACTTTTACCAACAGTACTCCAAACCTAAATAGTAATACCTATTTCTGGGATTTCGGTGATACTGCAAGTGGAACTAGCAACCAGGTTAGTCCAACCTATGACTTTGGAACTTTTGGAACATTCACGGTCACTATGGTTGCAACAACCCAAAATAGTTGTATAGACTCCACAACGCGATTGGTTACCATTTTCCCAAGTTTACCAACTGCTGATTTTGTGGGTGAAACATCTGGTTGTGTGCCATTTGAATTCACATTTACCAATACATCTGCTTTTGGAATTAGCTACAAATGGGTATTTAGTGATGGAAGTGAATATTTTAGCGAAAATGTGACTAAAACATTCTTTGATCCCGGAGTATATGATGTAAAACTTATTACAACTGGCATCAATAACTTTAAAGATTCTGTAGAACGATTTGCAGTAGTCACAGGATTTCCTAATCCGACTGCTAATTTCTTCTCAAGAGACTCTGTATTTGTTGGTCTAAATGAGATTAACTTCTCAAATGAGTCAAGGAATGCATCTGAATTCTTCTGGGACTTTGGCGACGGTACCACTTCGGATGAAAGATCTCCAACGAAAAATTACAGATTTGAAGGTCAATACGATGTTACCATGGTGGCTATTAATGTGGTAAATGATAGTATAGCGTGTAGAGATACAGCAAATAAAATTATCTATGTATTGCCAGTAGGAGACATTATCGTTCCTAATGCCTTTACACCGGGCGAAGGTGGGCCAAACGGAGGTGCTGTTAATCCATTTGACAGATTTAACAATACTGTTTTTTACCCGGTAATTCGAAAAGAGTTTGTAGCGTTGAAATTTGAAGTATTTAACCGTTGGGGTGAGCCAATCTTCCAATCCAATACTGTAAATGTAGGATGGGATGGCTATGTAAACGGATCGCCGGCACCTCAGGGAGTATATATTTACAGAGTACAGGTTGAGTTCGCTGATGGTTCTAAAGAAACCAAAGTAGGAGATGTTACTCTACTTCGATAATTTTTAAAGTATGAGAAGAAGTCTATCACATATTGCCTTTTTAATTCTGTTCATAAGCGGTATTTCGAAAGCTCAGGATTATCAATTCACCCAATTCTATGCAGCTCCATTGTACCTTAATCCGGCTTTTGCAGGTTCTTCGGATTGGGCCAGAGCCAATGTACTTTATAGAATGCAGTGGCCTGCAGCTGCTGCTAAATTCACCACAATGTATGCAAGCTTTGATCAGAATATTCCTCAAATAAGAAGTGGAGCAGGATTATTGGTCAGTCGAGATGTACAGGGTAGTGCGCGCTTGTCTACGACTTCGGTAATGGGCCAATATGCTTACAGGTTAAACATAAATAGGAAATGGGCTTTTAGAGCAGGAGCTGGTGTAGGTTACTCCTGGTTGAGTATAGACGGATCGGCTTTAACGCTTAGGGAGAATATTGATAATCAAACAGGATCAATTTCTAATACAGCTGCTTCTTTGGTTAATTTTGAAAACAGGCGGTTTTTTGATGTTGTTGCCGGTGGCTTGCTCTATTCTTCCAAAGCTTGGGTTGGGACTTCTGTAAGACATATCAATCAACCTGACATGACCGTGGTTACAGGAGGGGCACAAAAACTGCCACTTTATCTTTCTGTACATGGGGGTTATCAAATTCCATTGTTTCCGGGAATGCAATATCGAAAAGGTGCAGATGTGAGACCTTCCTTTATTTCACCTGCATTTCATTTTAAAAAGCAAGCTAAATTTATGCAATTGGATCTTGGAGCCTATTATTATTACGATTTCTTAACTTTTGGTGCATGGTATAGAGGAATTCCGGTTGTAAAAAAAGAAACAGTAACAATAACCAATCACGATGCATTCTCCATATTGGCTGGTTACAGGTGGAAGGGTTTAAGCATTGCTTATAGTTATGATATTACAATTTCCCCTTTGTCTACTTTGAATACAGGTGGAGCACATGAAATTTCAATGATATATGAATTCGAATATGCTTTCAACCCTATTAAGGGTCGTCCTCCAAAAGATCAAAGGTTAATCCCTTGTCCGAGGTTTTAAGGGTATTTTTCCGAGTAATCACGGATTCGTTTAAATAAAAAGCATTTATTTTTATATTCTAAGTATATTTAGACACTTAGAATGGCCTCAAACAGCTCTTTTTTCAAACAAATATTATCCAAAATTACAATACCAGTTATTGTAATAATGATAATTACTGCATGGGTGAGCTATGAAAACACGAGGAACATACTCTCTAGTACAAGTAAGCAGAAAAGCGAATTAATCTCAGATGAAATTCATCATGTCTTTAAAGAAAAGGAACTCAAGATGGAGGGCCTTGAACAAGAACTTGAAGACAATATGGCACGCCTTAGCAATCGCTTAATAAATTACTACTTTAATGGACAGGAGAATTTGAATAAAGTAAATCTTGATTCCATCCGAAATATTCTTGGGGTAGACACCAGTTTGGTTGATCTCTATATTGTTGATACCAATGGAATTGTTGTAAATACAACTATGAAGTCCGATCTCAATCTAAATCTATTTTCATTTGGTCCTGAGTTCTCAAATTTCTTAAAAGAGCGTTTTGAAGATGACGATTTTTACAGTTCGAGATTTGGCGTAGAGATAAAGACCAATAATCTTAAAAAATATTCCTACGAAAAAACCAATGATAACAACTATTTAATAGAAATAGGGCATTATTCTCCAAGAGCAGACAAAATAATTAGCACTTTCAATAAACGTTTAGATTCGATATCATCTATACAAAAAGGCATTCTGGATGTTGAGCTTTATGTCGACGATCATAATCCATTAACCTTAAATAAAGCCAAAAACCTAAAGGAAATTCACAGAAGGGTTTTGAGGCAAACATTTTCAGATAAAACGAGTCATACTTTAATTGAAATTGAAGACGGTATAAAAATTCATTACGAATACATTTATAGCAAGGAGGAAGATGAACCGGAAGAATTAGCTTCAGTTGTAAGAATAAAATCCAATAAAAGTATAGAGGAGGAATTATTAAGAGGTGCCATTCGCAGCTCGCTTTATACTTTTGGTGCAGTAATATTGCTTTTAATACTAATGCTATATATCAATTCAAGGACTCTGTTAAAGCCACTTTCTCAATTAAATGAGAAACTTGATAGTATACTTAATGGGGATGAATCAAGTGTTGAAATAGAAGGCAATCAAGCATTTTCATCTTTGGCAGAGCGTATAAATGGATTGCTTGAAAAATTAAAATCTTCTGAAAGACAAGTTAGCTCGCAGAATAACAAAATAGAAGAACAAGAGGATCAGATCAAGGCTAAAAATGAAGGAGTTGTAGATTCTTTGAGGTATGCAAAGAAAATTCAAAGTGCTTTATTTCCTTCCATTAATCATGTCAATAATATTTTCCCTAATCATTTATTGTTCTACAAACCATTAAGCGTGGTTTCTGGAGATTTTTATTGGATGGAGGAGGAGAATGATTACAAATATTTTGCAGTGGTAGACTGTACAGGGCACGGAGTTACCGGCGCATTTATAAGTTTAGTAGGTTTAAATAGCTTAAATCGTACCATAAGGGAGTTCAAAATGACCAATCCTTCAGAAATTCTGGAAAAGGTAAATGAACTAGTGGAAAATACACTTCAACAAAAGGATGCTGAAATTAAAGATGGTATGGACATTGCGTTGTGTGCATATTCAATTAAAGAAAAGAAGCTCTATTACTGTGGCGCAAATAGCCCGATATTTATTACCCGCGAAACTAAAATGGGCAATCTTATTATAGACAAATCCTGGACAGAACCCGATGAAGAAGGGAAAAACTTTTCATTTTATGAAATTAAAGGAAATCGAAAATCAATTGGTGGGATTGAAGTTAAAGATGAAAAATTCAATAGCGTAGAAATTGAGATCAAAGAAAACGACACCATTTATTTATTCACTGATGGCATTGCCGATCAAATTGGAGGAGATCAAGGCAAGAAATTCCGTGCAAAAAATCTACGAGAGATGGTGAAAGAAATGCAAAATCTGCCTCTGGAAGAACAAAAATCTTCAATTGAAGAAAAAATTAATGCCTGGATGATGGATGGCAAATATGAGCAGATTGACGATATGTGTATGATCGCCGTAAAATTTAGCCAGGAAGATAATTCTTAAACTCACTTCTCGGCATTTCAAATGCTCCCATGGATTTCAAATGCTCGGAATAGATTTGGCAATCAAATAATTCAATACCTTTTTCCAGCAAATATTCACAAGCTTTTATCAGAACAAGTTTGGAAGCATTGTTTTTTAAACTGAACATTGATTCACCTGCAAAATATCCCGGTGTTTTGACACCATACATTCCTCCAATAAGCTCATTATCTTCCCAAAGTTCAAAACTCACTGCTTTGCCTTCTTCAGAAAGTACTTTATAGGCATTCAGCATTTCACCGGTTATCCAGGTGCCATCTTGCCCTTTTCGAGGCATGCTCTTACATTTACTTATAACACTATTGAAATCATTATTGATCGTAAATTCCCAATTATCCCGAATCAAAATTCTTTTCATACTTTTTGATATATGAATTCCATTTGTTTTTAGAACAAATCTGGGATCAGGAGACCACCATAATATCGGTTCACCTTCTGAATACCATGGAAATATTCCATTTAAATAGGCGAGATACAATCGATCCGAACTGAGATCTCCACCAATTGCGATGAGACCGTTTTCTTCGGCTAATTCAATTTCAGGAAAAATCAAATTCTCGTTTAATCTAAAAATTGGCAAATTAAAATACGATTAGCTCCTTTATTTTGCTAGCTTCCTTATAGATGTCTATTACATGTTCAGGGCTTTGCATTGTTGCTTTGATGGTGACCGAAATATAGGTGCCTTTAGATGAAGATTTAAATGACAAAGAAACATTTTGATCAAATAACTCCCTGACTTTTAATTGTTTGTCCTTCGCACCTGATTTTAAAATGAATTTAAATATGTATTCCGAAGGCCATTCATAGCTTTCCTCAAGCTGAATCTTTAAAGACTCATATTTCGCTTTCAGACTCATAAATTTCGATTTCCTGATTGATTTTCCAAGAATTGAATTTATCGATTTCGTTTTTTACTTTCCCTAGAATAAAGATGAGGACTGCCGCATCATCTGCAAATCCAATTAAAGGAAGGAAGTCTGGGATAATATCGAATGGATTAATGAAATACAAAATTCCGGCAATAAGGAAGATGATTGTTTTTTGATCTACATCCTTATAGGTTCCGTTAATGTATGCTTTAATGATCTGAATGAAAGTTTCCACATTTTCCATTAAATCCCTTAATCCGGGATCGAGATTTTTAGCTTTTTCCCAGGCTGTATCAATTTTATTTTCTAAAAGGGAACGATTGGCAACAATTGATTTGGCCTTTTCCACATATTTCGATACCGAATTTTTGAATTTGTTCTCGCCGTCCATTTTGCCAATTATATAAAATACTTATCTATCTAAAGAATATAAAAGCTATAATATTTATCTTTTTTCAATTTTCATTATTGCATTGACATTCTCACCGTCAATTCGGAGTAGATATAGTCCTTGTGGGTAAGTATGCATGTCCAATAATATTTCTCGATCTGAAACGACTGAAATTTTAGAATTCATAATGCTTCCTTTCATGTCAGTAATCCTGATATTGTAGTTTTTGATTAAAGTAGTATTTAATCCTTCAACAAATAGTGAACCCTCATTTGGGTTAGGATAAGCTTTTAGATTAGAAGAAAGATCATTTTTAAAACCTACCATTCCAACAGTCACGTCTTTACTAATAATATTTATTCCACAGCCATTGCTAACTGTTAGTGTCACAGTATAAATTCCCGAACTAGCGTATACATGTACCGGTTGCAGTGTGCTATCTAAACTACCGTCGCCAAAATCCCAGGCATAGCTAGTGGCATTTGAAGATTGGTTTATAAAACTGATAGTATCCACATTGGCATTCCAACTAAAATTCACTTCCGGAAGCGTATCAATTAATAAATTCTGTGTATTGGTATCAGATCCTGCAATATTCTGCACAATTAATTGAACATTTTCAAGGCCGGAATTTCCAAAAATCACATCATGAGGACCCGCGCCGGTAGCCGTAGATGGAATGGCATTTTGTCCAAAGTTCCATGAGTGATTTATTCCCGTTCCGCTTGAATTGTCAGTAAATGTAATTAATTGACCCGTACAGTTTGGCTGAGTAAATGTGAAATCGGCCTGTGCTGTATTGAAATTGTCTGTCACGCTAATATTATCGATTGCGATATCACCCATAAAACCATTGGCGCTTATTCCGCGAAACCTCACGGCTATAACATTACCAGCCAATAATGATAGATCAATAGTCCATTGCTGCCAGGAATTTGCCTGATCACCAATAATTGGAGGCACAAAATCATTTAACCAGCTATCCCCAAGAAAAACATCAAAATGCAATTCTCCAATATCCTGTCCATTCATATGGTACCAAGCTTTTAACTCAGGAGAAAATGCAGAACTAAGATCTATACATGGGCTTTGAAGAATAGCAACCTGGTTGTTGCAACCACCCGAAACTTCCAAATAAAGATACTTTCCAATAATCGTTCCTTGATTCTGATCATTAGATGGTCCTGTCCCTTGTGAAGGCGTGGAGCCATTGTTAACTCTCCAATCAATGTCATCATCAACCAAATTTGTATAGTTTTTCCAGCCTCCCATCAAATTGCATACTGTTGCCTCACAATTGGCAGTAGTAGGACAGCTGTTGAAAACATCAAAATTCTGTGTGTATGGTACCGAAACCAGGTTACCAGGAAATATATTAATCGAAGCAGTAATTGTATCATTTCCCGGATTTTGATCCGGACCATAATCCTGCCAAACCTTCAAATCATAATTGCCCACGCCCGGCAAATGCAAGGAATTGTTAAAAGTAAAAGTATCAATCTGTCCGGCAGCAAGGACATTGTTATAAACCGCACTTATTGCAGGGCCAGCGTTTACTGAGTACTTCATAGGAATATTGCCAATTGCATTTGCCCCGGTATTTTGAATAATGACTGTTACATCCAGGCTATCTTCCAATAAACAATCTTCTTTAGAACTGAAGCCCGGAGAAACAATACTGGTCACTGAAGCATCAATAGCATAAACAAAATTGTCAGCGATTGAAATATCATCGATAGCCAGATCCGAAGTAAAATTACCACCTGTAATACCACGAAATCTTACATTGATAATTTGTCCGCTAAATGGCGTTAAATCAATGATTCTTTGCAACCACAAATTGCCCTGTTCTCCAATTAAAGGATTCGTAACATCCAGGTACCAGGTACCGTCTGCAAGTATGTCTACATGAAGCTCGCCCATTGCCGCACCATTCATATGGTACCAAAAACTCAATTCAGGCTGTTGTGCAAAGGCTAAATCCATACATGGGCTTGTTAATATTGCTGTTTTATCAGAACATACCGGATTTCCAGAAGCTTCTAAATACAAGTAATTTCCATTACCCGACGTATGATCGGCACTTGGACCTGTTCCACCTGAGGCCGTACCACCATTATTTGTTCTCCAATCAATATCATCACCAAAATTATTGGTCGTATTTAACCATCCGGATGACAAATTGCAGTTTGTTCCGGCACAATTTGTAGTTGTTGCACATAAGGCAAATTGATCAAAGTCTTCGTTCAATGGAAGGTTGGCAGATTGAGCGGCATATATGGTTACTACCGAATTAAGAGTATCATTGCTGTTTTTTACATCTGTTCCCAGCCCCGTCCACGCTTTAAATAGATGAGAATTTCCAGTACTCAAATCAGCAAATACAGGAAAGGTGAGTATTCTTTTTTCGTACAGCTCTAATGTATCATTGAATTGAATAGTACTTGTCAATCCACTATTTAACAACACGCTGACCGGAAAATTTCCTTGTCTTGTATAGCCTTTATTTTCAATTTCAACTATTACTGCAACGCTATCCAAATCCTGACAGGCTGGCATTTGTGAATTTAAAGGACTAAGGATATTTGAAACAGCAACATCTACTGAAACCGGACATTGAAAGGTACCCGGTGCTTTTTGAATTGCTATTGCCCTTCTTCCAACTATGTTCTGTGTTGAATTCAATGCTTTTACACTTAACCAATAGGCATTGTTTCCATTAATGTTTCTTAAAATGTAGAAGTCATTAGCGGAAATATCAACAGAATCCATGTATTTATTTCCTAAAATGCTTATCTCATAGCTATCCGCAGATGACACGCTATCCCAGGTCAGCATAAGAGAATCCGTGCAAGACCATAAAACAGACAGGTTCTGTGGAACACCAATTATACTAAAAGGAGCGATGCTGGTACTGGATGAACTGCCTTGAGTAACTCTAATTAAAGCTTTACCAGTACTAAGACTGGGCACATTCCAATCGTAATATCTTTGATTACCGGGAACAGCACTTACAATACTAACCCAGTTGGAGCCGCTGTCTATGGAATATTCTAAATTAAATGGAGTACTCTGATCATATGCATCCCATCTGATGGTTTCAATTTCACCCGGCACCAAAGATTCTCCTCCAATTGGATAGGTAACCTTGGGTTGGTCCATTCTAAATTCATAGACCAAATGATAGTTTTGGGGACCAAAAGGAACACTGGCTCCTTTCACTTTGACAGAATATGAACCTGCGGCTGGGTTGGACAGAGTAACCTGCTCCATATTATTTAAATTGTCTATACCTCTTGTTGCAAGGGCTGTTGGATTTGAAGGATTCAATACCCAAGGTTGCCAGCTGGTATTTGAAGGATCTGTCAAAACCATATCAAGATTGTTTACAAGCGCTTGATTGGCGGCAGGAGAACCTTCTTTATCTAGCCAGTATACCATTACTTTCAATTCACCTACACCAGCAGGCACAGTGATGATATGAGTCATAGAATCACCTTGAGACAATGAATCTTCCATAATTCGATTTTCCTCCATGGTTTTTAATGCTCTAAGTGCATTAACCCTTCCCCATCCGAATGAATAATCCGGACCTGGATTTCCAAGGTCTTCGGCGGTATTTAAAAGAATGGCTTTCATCAAGGAAGAAGTCGGATCAGCACCTGCATTCAGATCGCGATGGGCCTGATACAGTTGTGAAAGAATACCTGCGATACCTGGACAGGCAGCAGAAGTTCCTCCACCAGGTGAATAGCCGTTGTTTGCATCCAAAGACATTTGATTCGTTCCATTTGCAGAAATATCTGGCTTTACCCTTCCATCGGCTGCGGGACCTCTTGAACTGGAGTTTGTTCTGATATCCTGGTATTCAAGGTTGGCAGTAGCAATCGTATTTTTGGCAGCTTTTCTACCTCCGGTGATTGTCGAAAATCCGGGTCCGGCATTTCCGGCAGAAAAAACATGAATTATGCTTGGATTTTGGTGAATCTGTTGATCTACAAATTGAGATGTAGATGTATAGACACCCCCGCTTCCCTCACTATAAGACGTGGATGTGATTACAGTTCCGAAGGTATTGTAGTTTGATACGGCACTATTGACATGATCGTATGAAGGTCCGCCTGGAGGAAAGATATCATAATATCGCATTTCTACGCCAGTCGCCATACCCGCAAATCTCGGATTTAAGTTTCCTGCTCCCATGAGGATTCCAACGGTCATATCACCGTGTGTTCCGTTGCCACCCATGTTGCCAACCTGTACAACTCTTCCTTCAAGGTCTATATGGGGACCTACAGGCCCATCATCTGCCAGTGCAACTGACACACCTGTTCCATCGTAATGATATCCATTTGCAGAAGGAACGTCAATTGCATTTGCTCTGTGTAGAGATCTACCTCTAAGATCATCAGGTACCGGATCAGGCTCGATGTATTCAACCCATTTGACAAGTTTTAAATCCAGAACCTCATTGATTCGATTTTCAGGAATATCAATGGAATAAACATTTCCAGTCTTGGGGGCCTGTACAATTTGACCTTCAAGTTGTACTATGTTTTGAATAAATTTTTCGCTGCTTACGTTGTTGTGGGTAAGGATAGAAAGTCGGATCATATCGCCCCCCTTTTTTGCATGTGACGGTATTTCATTCGAAAACCCCTTGTCTACCTTAAAATTTGAATCGTATGGAATAATTGCTCTGACACCAAAATCGATGAGGTTTTTAAAACTTATTCCCTGTGGTGTATAAACCAGATAAGCACGATTCGGGAGGTAATCTTCAAAAACCAGACCCATCGTTTCCATTTGTTTTATCTCCTTGGAGGAGGGGATTAATCTGAACTGAACTACATAATACTGATCCTCCTCATTAACCAATTTCTGAATTGATTTTTCAAAATTTTCCTCTGGAGTAAAGGATCCGGATTTAAGGTTAATGTCATAAGGATTTCCCTGAAAAGATGATTGCCCATTGCTTGAAATGGACAATCCAATAAATGATAAAATCAGAGAGAAAACAAACAGTGTTGAATACCTTTTTCTCATAATTATTAGTTTTTAATGTAGCTCAATTTTTTAATAGCAATAGAATTCTCTCCAATTACTTTTATCGTATAAAGGCCAGAGTTCAGATTTCCCAAATCAAAAGTAATATTGAAGGATGAATTTAATGAATTCTTTGATTTTTTGATTACCTCACTTCCTTTTGAGTCTAAAATCGATATGTCAAATTTTTCTCCTATTAAATTTGTCGCATTTATTGTAAATGAGCCATTTGTCGGATTTGGATAAACATTAAGAGAAATATTTTTTTCAGCATTTAAACCTGTTACAAGATCAATCACACGAATATTATCAAGGAAAAGACTATTGCTGTTTATTCCTGAAATATTTATAAATTTCAAAACAACACCTTTAGAGGCCAAAGCGGTCAAATCCAATGAATCGCTTCTCCATTCTGTAGATGAACTTGGCTCCCATAATGCAGATTGGAAACCCGTTGTCATCAAATCATTACTTGATTTATTGTAAGTACTGGCTTGAAAATTACTACCACAGTCATTGGAATAGTCGATTCTTAGTCCACCGGAAACAGCAGGGGGCAAACTCGATTGAGCTGCATAAGCCACATCAAATACCAACACCGGATTAGTATAATTAATTAAATCAATAGGTCTTGTGATAAGTGCATCTTCTTCACCGATACTCGCATCGCTAAACCGATTGAAATAGGCAGCTTTTGTTGTGCTGCCATCTGAACCAACATTTACACTTGAAGAAACCCAGATAATAGAGCCTGCACTTGATTCCAAAGACCAGCTTAAAGGTGGAAAGAGAGCAAACTCAAAAGTTTCATTGAGATTTGGATTAGCAGCAAATGTACTTATATAATCAACTTTTTCTTCTGTGGATACTCCGGCTAAATTAGCAGCCTCCAGTTTAACAGTATAGTCGCTATTCGAATTGAATTGTACTTCAGGATTTTCAGAGTTTTGATTTGTACCATTTACAAACGTATGGGACGATGGAGTAATAGTCCAGGTATAATTTCCGGAACCGTTAATTGTTTCATTATTGAAGATTACTGTACCGTCAACACAAACAACAGTGGCATTTGCACTAAAATCCGCAGTTGGCAATACAGATGGGCAATTGTAAATTCCACTTGCTTTTCTTATTGCAACAGCTCTTCTTCCCATTCCAGTAATTTGATTTGAGGCGTTCAAAAATACCGCCTGTACTGTTAACCAAACATTTTGATCGTTAAAATCTATATTTTCAATATATGTTGATGTAGATGTTGTAAACTCAACTGAATCCATATATTGATTACCTAATTTTCGTACTACATACCCATCTGCGTTTGCTACCGCTTGCCATGACAAGGCTGCAGAATCTGTACAACTTGAAAATACGTCAAGATTTGAAGGAACTCCGAGAATCGAAAACGTAGATTCAGATACATCAGATTGAGGTCCTCGGCTAAGTCTGACTAATCCTTTATTCGTGCTTATGTTATTAGGAACATTCCAGCTGAAATAGCGAACAGAAGCAGAAACATTGCTGGCAATATTTGTCCAGGTTTGTCCACTATCTATAGAGTAGTCCAAAGTAAATGGAGATGAATTTCCAAAAGCGTCCCAACGAATAACCTGATTTTCACCCGGAGAAATGGGCTCACCTCCAATAGGATAGGTCAATTCTAATTCATCAAATTCATAGCGATAAACGATGAAGTATTCTTGAGGGCCCTGCGGAATCATTGTTCCATTGATTTTAATTTCATATGATCCGGTACTTGGTTGATCAATAACCACCTGTTCCATATTATTTAAATTATCAATTCCCGGATTTGCAGGAAAATTCAAGGTCGTTGAATTTGGTGTTGGATCTAACACCAATGGAAGATGTAATGAAGCGCTAGGGTCTATAACCTTCAGGTCTAAATCATTTACCAGATCAAAAACTGAGCTAACTGATGCGGCAGGATCTTTCCAATACAGCATAATTTTTATTCTTGATACATTATTGGGGATATTTAATAAATGTGATATAGAATCCCCGTTGCTTATAACTGAGTCCATATAATTATTATTCTCAATTACTTTATAAGCTTCTTTTGCATTTATTCTACCCCAACCAAATATGTAGTCCGGCCCCGGATTTCCAAGATCTTCCGCAGTATTCAAAGCAATTGCCTTAATCAATGCAGAATTAGGGTTAGCACCTCCATTATGATCCTTGTATGCATGATAAAGTTGCGCCAAGATACCAGTCACACCCGGGCATGACATTGAAGTGCCCGATTTAAATCCGTAATTATAATTTTCAATGGTTGAATACACGCTGCTACCTTTTGCAGAAATATCCGGTTTTAATCTTCCATCCGCAGCAGGCCCCCTCGAGCTACTCGAAGAAATATTATCAGTAAAGCTTAAATTGGCAACGGTTATTACATTTTTTCCAACCTTATGACCGCCTGTTATATTTCCCCATTGATTTCCGGCACCGTAACCACAGTTAGAACCATTTGAATTTCCAGCAGAAAATACGTGTACTAAAGGATCAAAAGAAACAACCTGATTGTCAAGCTGTTCAGTAAGAGTAGTATATCCTGCGTTGCAACCATTGCTATACGATTTTGTGGTAATCACAACGCTATCATTGGTGAATAAACCCGGAACGAAATTGTAATTTGAATTTAAGTTGCCCGCAATATGACCAAATACTCCCGGAGCCATTCCTGCTCCTAATGGATCCAAATTTCCACTACCCATGAAGGTTCCGGCTACATGATCGCCATGGTCACCATTAGAACCGGTAATGTTGGCCAAACTCTGGTCAACTCTACCCGTAAAATCAATATGCGGACCGATACCACCATCATCCTGCATCATAACCGATACACCCGAACCATCGTATTTTTTACCGCCCAAATAGGAGGTATTGATTGTATTTGATCTATGAAGAGTTCTTGCCGTAAAGTTTTCTGCTTTTCCTTCGTCTTGTCCGATTTCTATATATTTTACAAAATTATTCTGAGCTAAAATATTGATTTTGTTTTCATCAATTAAGATTTCAATTGCATGAAGATTTTCCATGCTTTGAATTATTTCAACATCTGAAATGGCACTCACTTTGGATAGTGAAATTGAAAAATCTATGTTTTCAAAGGTTCTAACCACCAATCTCCTTTTTGTACCCTCAATGACATATGCCGGATACTGTGAGGTCGTAATGAATTTATCCATTTTGAGATCAGGAGTCATTACTGCCATGGCTTGAACATTCCATTTTATAAGATCCTGATATTTAGTATTTGAATTTAAATGGGCAATGAAAGCTCTGTTAGGAATATAATCCAATAGTGATATACCCTTGGAAGCCATTATTTCTTTTAAAGATGCATTTGGTAAGATGGAAAATTGTAAAATTCTAACAATTCCGTTTTGAATCAGTTCCTTTTCAAAAAATTCAACATTACCGTTTAAATTTTTGATTTTCTCAGCTTTTAAACTCCTGGCTTCCAGGTAAATCAAATCTGAGTTTCGATCCATTTTTACAAAGGGAAAATCGAAATTATTACCTTCTTCACTTGTAATTTGTGCATTTGATTGTGTTAAGATTCCCATTAAGAAAACCCAGATTAATGCAGCTCTACTCTGTTGTAACAATGTCTTCATAAAATTTATATTCTGGTTATGGTTATTAGTTAGATCTTTTATTTTCTGAAAAATGAATTCTATTTGGAAAGGACGTTAAGCGATGAGTTTAACTTCACAATTTCTATCTTGACTTTTAAAAATAATGCATAAATCCCAAAGAGGAATTAATTCAAAGAATAATCCTATAAAATATACTAAGAAGTCAATAAAACGACATTTCATATATTGGTTAAAAATGATTTTATCGAACGTGAACTCTCAATAGGATATTCAAACATGCCCATATGTCCACATTCATCTAAAATTATGGAGCTGGAATTTGAAATATGGCGAATCTGTTTTTGAGAAATATTTAAAGGAAGCGCGGAATCATTTTTTCCACATATAAAATGAACAGGTAATTTGGAAGCCGCTAATTCATTGCTTTTATCCAAACGCGCCCGCATCATTTCCATGTATTTTGTCATAGAATCTTCTGAGTTTTGCATCCCCTGTTTAATTGACTTATGAATTTCCTTATTGCAGGATATTTTGTTTTTCTCAAAAAACAAATTGGGAATAAAGTTCAACAAAAAAGCCTCTTTCCCATTTTCCCGAATGAAATTGGATGTTTTAATCCTTTGCTCTTTTTTCTCCTGAGAATCTGCATAAATTGAAGAATGAAAAAGACAAATGCCTTCAAGCATTTCATCATATTGATCAAGCAGATTCAATATAACATAGCCACCAAGCGAATGGCCGATCCAAATGGATTTATCAGCCCCTAGGGATCGCACAAATTCAGCTACCAAAGCAGCTGCATCAGATAAAGAATTTAATGATTCCGGCATTTGGCTTTCACCGAAACCCGGTAAATCAATGCTAATAAATTTATAACTATCGAAGAAATCTTTAAAGAGGGGTATAAAATCATCCCACATTTCCTTCACCTCGCAATATCCGTGGAGAAAAATGACATGTTTGTTTCCTTCACCAAAGGTTTTATAACTTAAATCGGAACTTTGACGCATTAAATATTTACGGCCGAATTAAGGTAAACATGTGCGGCATTGATAATCGCTTCGGCATCGTATTCGCACTCTTTGTAAAGCTCAGCTTGGGTGCCGTGCTCTACCACTCTGTCAGGAATTCCAAGAATTTTAACACTTGCATTAAATCCTTTGCTTGCCATGAATTCGAGTACAGCGCTTCCAAATCCACCCATAATACAACCATCTTCAACGGTTATAATGTGTTTGTAATTTTTGAAGATTTTTGTGAGTAATTTTTCATCCAGTGGTTTTACAAAACGCATATCGTACAAACCCGGATCAAGCCCTTCTTTTTCAAGACTTTCGACAGCTTTTAACGCTTCATTTCCTATATGGCCAATGCTTAAAATGGCGATATCCTTGCCTTTCTTTAATTCCCTTCCCGTACCAATTTGAATTTGTTCCATTTTGGTTTTCCAATTGGGCATTACACCCTGGCCACGGGGATACCTGATAGTAAATGGGCCATTAAATTTAGTCGCTGAAAACATCATATTTCGTAATTCCGCTTCATTCATAGGCGCAGCAACTACCATATTCGGAATGCAACGCATATAAGCCAAATCATAAGCACCATGATGTGTGGGACCGTCTGCTCCGGCAACACCGGCACGATCAAGGCAGAATATCACTGGAAGATTTTGAATGGCAACATCGTGAATTACCTGATCGTATGCCCTTTGCATAAATGTTGAATAAATATTGCAAAAAGGCACCATTCCCTGTGTGGCTAAACCGGCGGAAAATGTGACAGCATGCTGTTCTGCAATTCCGACATCAAAGGCTCTTTCGGGAATTTCCCTCATCATAATATTTAATGAGCAACCACTTGGCATTGCCGGAGTCACGCCAACTATTTTTTCATTTTCTCTCGCAAGCTCTACGATGGTATGCCCAAATACGTCCTGATATTTTGGAGCCTGAGGCTTATCGGGTGTTTTCTTAAAAATCTCACCGGTAATTTTATCAAATTTTCCGGGGGCATGCCATTTGGTTTGATCAATTTCTGCCAGTGGATAGCCCTTACCTTTGATTGTCAGACAATGCAATATTTTAGGGCCTTGTATGTCTTTTAAATCTTTAAAAACCTCGACCAGATGCAAGACATCATGGCCATCAACGGGACCGAAATATCTGAGATTTAGAGCTTCAAATAAATTACTCTGATTTAAAACTGCAGATTTAATACCGTTTTCAATTTTTGAAGCAATTTCCTGTGCATTTGCACCAAATTTGCTCATTTTACCCAAGAGGTTCCACACTTCATCTCTGAATTTATTGTAAGTGTGACTCGTGGTGATGTCTGTTAAATATTCCTTTAATGCACCGACATTGGGATCAATCGACATGCAATTATCGTTCAGGACAATCAAAAGATTTGAGTCTGAGGTACCAGCATTGTTCATGCCTTCAAATGCCATACCACCAGTCATTGCCCCGTCTCCAATAACCGCAATGTGTTGTTTATTGTGATCTTTTTTTAATCTCGAAGCTTCGGACATTCCCAATGCTGCGGAAATCGATGTAGAACTATGCCCAACACCAAATGTGTCGTATTCGCTTTCGCTTCTTTTTGGGAATCCCGATAAACCGCCATAAATCCGATTGGTATGAAAACGATCCATTCTTCCGGTCAGAATTTTATGACCGTATGCCTGATGGCCAACGTCCCAGACCAATTGATCATTTGGGGTTTCGAATACATAATGCATTGCAACAGTCATTTCAACCACGCCAAGGCTTGCACCAAAAT
>JAULKQ010012755.1:0-11778 GCA_032356285.1 Smithsoniella earleae | reverse complement strand
AGGATGTGTGACTGAGACATCTAGAAACGTGGGACCTGGGCCTGGTGTGAGAAGAGTGTATATATCTCCACGAGCTTGTGTGGGCCTGTTAGACGGGGTGGCCATGTGTGAGTATCTGGGCTCTCTGCTTGATGATAGACCAGGTCTGTGGCCGGGAGGTTGAGGAGAAGACGTTTGCAAGTATAAAGTTACGTTGTGGCCGCATTCGTTTCAACAAGTCGTAATAAAAAAGATGCGCTGAACATAACCAGAAAACAACGTTTTGTACGACTAACTGCCAGAACAACTGAATCTGCTACATTCGTTTCTAAACCGCACATTCGAGGACAAGATCTTCCAATGCGCAGAAAAAAGTATTCCTTTCATTCTCTACAATATCAGCTGGTTTCACGTTCCTTGCTCATGATGTGTTTGCCAATCCATACTTTCCTCTCAGCCCGCCGTAGATATGACACGTTTGCCGGAATTATCGCACAGAAGTGCAGGTAGGTTAAAACGTATTATACGGAGAAGGGTAACAGTTTAACAAAATCAGTACCTGACATCTGTGATTTCTCTGTTGAACACAATTGCTGTTCGAGCAACCTAGACCTCGTGCACAGCGAGCCTTGACTTTCAACTACAGGGAACTGCTGCGATTATCAGGGGCTTCAGTTTGTCCTAATGTCTTTCCTCGGGCTGAAATGCTTGCGCGTAGCAACATGTCTGCATGTTGGAATAAGATGACTGCGTACTCTCTGGTTATGCGTACTCTATGGTTCGTTATTTGGTGAGCAGTCGTCGAGTGCCGAACGCCACCTCACATGTTGGTTTTCAGTCTGATATTCTAGGCTGGTTGGCTGTTGTCGTGTCTTGGAACCCTCAAAGTCATGGTTCATGTGGTGGGTGCGTGGCTGTATGCAGGTCACGTGGGTATCGGTACTGCGGGACCTGAGTTGGAGGTACTGTTCTAATTGCCGGTTCACGTTGATTGTGTTCGAAACACCAACTTGAGATGTTGGTTATTTTGCAGCGAGAAACACTCGGACAACGACTTGCTGTTAGGGAACATTAGTCTTGGAACAAGCGAGAATGTACTGATAGTCTACCGATATCTGGTGGTCCGAATTAATTGAATTTAGGAGACTACTTTCTACCTTGGAGTGTGCGGATCGATATCACCTGTTGATCAAAGTCTCGGTTTCGAGCAGGTTGTTAATTCGCTGTAGCATCTTGGTGTACCCGCCTACTATGCCAAGCTTCCAGTCCAGTCGACCTGCATGCTCAGCCCCGTCTTGGCCTGACATCGCTGTCGTTCTAATCATACTCACATGGGGGAATTTGGACGAGGATGAGCTCCAATTGTTAACTTTGTGTATTAACCTTGCTGGCTGGTATGCTCCTTGTATCCAACAGCCGTTGTGCAGTGTTTCACACGCTGAGACTATGAGACATGTTGTCAAGGTCATTGCACGCCATTGAAGTCCAGGTAAACTGCTCGACTTGACCTTCCAATACATGCTGTATTCGAGCTATGAAAAAGCCGAAGATTATTCTTGGTACTAAGGTGAGGTTATGATGTCAATTTCTGGAGTATTGGTACAGGCCTCCACATACGGTGACGAATCTCAACATCGAACGAGTTCGCACGATAACAAGTCAATGTCAACCCCGGAAGAAAACGTTAATATACGTGCTTCGTGACAACTTTGCTTCGCAACATTGCAAGGGAAATGATAAATGTTTCGGTTCGATATGTACAGGTATCATTGTGCAAACTGGAAGGGCACGCGAATATTCTCACCAGCGTGTAATATTGAGCATTTTTCATGAGACATACTGTTGCTTCGCAGCTTGAGTGCACACTGTCCTGCAATCAACCGGTAATAGAACGCAAGTCTAGGCTTCCGGGAATCAAACCTCTCACTCTCCATGTTTTTTGGAAACCTATTCAGAAAAACTTACTCGTGTGTAACAATAGTCTATCTTCACTTTCGGCCGACGAGAGAGTAAAATTCCGTGGAAAGCCGAGAGGAGTCGTCACCATTCGCCGCAAACATTTTTGCTGACGAAACACAAACTGAATGCCCATAATTACACAACAAATCTTCAAGATATAATGGAGTGTCTATTTTAAACGAGCCATTACACGAGATACGCTCTGGGTAAATCTTTTTGCTCTACTTTTACTGTGTCAAGCCGGAGTGTAATGTGACTCATTAAACCGTTTCTAGAACGATGTAGCAAGATATTAAAGCTTTATTAGCCATGTTAAGTCCAAAACGCTTCAGGTGCGCTCAATTTGAAGGGATACAAGCAAACGAAGCTGCCGGCACGTGTCCATGTGATGAGGAGATCGCTATGCACGTGAGCGGGTAGCTGCACGCACAGCTCAGTGATGGGCCGCATAACAACTTTAGATTACTCTCTGTTGCCTAAAGCTACGACAATCCTCCGTGGCAATTTCATAAAAAATCTATGCGAGCTAGGGTGCTCACCTGCGTGCATTGAGCGGTGATCGTAAACCGTGTTTACCGTTGCGACAACTAATACCGTAACTAAAATTAACGTACATATGGACAACAGAAGAATTCTAGATAAGTTTCCTGAATGAGTTTGCCTACCACTCGATAAGTTGAACAATGGACCGCACTCCGATGCGTGTGAAGTGCCTTGACAGCTGTAACGGGACGAATTCAACCTGCCGTCTCGGTTTCACTCACTGGGTGCTCAGTACGATGCAGTACTTATTCGTGAGCCACTCGGCGTCCTCATGTAACAGCACCTGATCATGACACTGCTTGGTTTCGTAATGCGCGAGGAAGCTTGAACAAGTTTAAATGAGACTTGTTCGCCAACTGTGAACTCGCTATATCTGGACAGATACCGAGGCTTACATGTGGAGAAGGTCGGAAACAGAGACACGATATCAGACATGCGTGAAATTGAACCTCAGCTATCATCACTGCGTGACAAATAGGACATTGACAGAGTCACCCGTGAAGCACGCAAACTGGAAGGAGAAATCAACTTACCGGCGCAAGTGAAACTGTTCTGATCACTTGATCCTAGCCTGGCATTAAAAGTGCTTAACACGTTTAAAGAAGAGTACAAAGAAGCGCAACTTCATCTCTAGAATTACTTTACGTGAGAATTGTTTGGTGACAGGGTACTTTGAATGGGCATCATAGATGCCACCTTTTCGTGCGCGAATATGGAAGCAGCCAACACGAAAGTAATCGGAAGACATCCAAGCCCTTCCTTCTAATGACACAGCGACGTCTACATCTCACCATCGAGACTGCAACGTGCATAATCCTTTCAGCGTGCTTGTCTACAGTACACCAGGTAAGGTGCAGCAATACATGGTGGCATCTCAAGTTTTCAACACACTGTCACTCCTTGTGTAATGCAGAAAGAAGTGTGTTTTAAAAATAAACAAATATTGATCACCTGGGATGCTAGAGAGATTCGGAAGCGCAGATCTGAGCTGGCTGCTTTGTAAGAACGAAGTACGTATACCCTGGAATCCGCTCTGGGAGGAGAGATTGAAAACATGGAATGAATACTTTGTGATCAAGTTTGTTTCATTCCATTCTGGGTTTTGATATCACAGTCTTGCTCATGACAGTACAATCTAGAAACAGAGTCACGTTGACCAACACTTATGTGTACACATCCATCAACGAACCATTCTGCGGCCCAACTTTGAAAACGGCTGCCAATGTACAAAGCAATTCATCTGGCTTCCATGGGAAAGAGCGGGGTAATGGTCTTTGTGCACAAACTGTCCATGATTTTCAACTGCGAATAGGTAAACTCTAGAAAAACAGCTCGCAAAAGTTTCATTTCCTCCAGTTGACACCTGATTCTTCTAGAATATTCTCGAAATAGACCACCAGTACGAATAATGTTCTTGGTTTGAGTGAGCAAAGGCTTGCGTTAGACCGCGTGGCTCAGGAGCGGGGGTTGCGCAGATAATGGATCCGCGCTCGTCTTCACTTCGCTCAGTTTTCTACGTCACGGAAGTCGAAAGGAGGTGTAGCATGGCCGCCTGTACACTGTGCTTGGAGGCCTAAGCGCCGCAGCACATGGCGGCGCAATATATATCACGTCGACTGGGCGCGAGTTCCGCGCGCGACGAAGCCGTGCGAGTAACGTTCCTGTGACTTCGCGGCAGTTTGTGAAGAGAGTAGGGGCCGACAGCGCTGTTCGCGCTTGCGATTGGAACGGATTGAGCCCAACCGCACGTGCGCGTAACTGTCTATGGACGTCGAAATGGCGGCGGGCAACCGCCCGGGCTCGTCTAGCAGCGCAAAGTGTTACGCTATGACATTTCGGGGTGGCGCCTTTGTGCTTAACTCGCCTGCTGCTACAGAGCGGCCGTGTCAAACCCGTCGACGCTGCGTGGTTACCCAATGGAAGCGCATCCGTTATCCTCGTAGGCGCGCTATCTGGTGCTGCGCGCTGACATGGACTTCGTGTAACTCGCGCGGCTTCGAAAGTGAGCTGAAGGAGAAAGCGAGACTATTGGCTTCTTTGCCTCGGAACGCACGGAATCAATTCGCGGCGGTACGGAAACTACGCTTGGTACACTTGGCAGCTGTTTCGATCACCCCCGGCCCCCAAGGCCACCGCCTATCGTCATCCGGCTGCAGTTTTTGACGGCGCAGCCCATCCAGGCCTTGAAGGACCTAGCGCATGCGCTCAGAACCCAACCAGAACCCTCTTCCGTAGCACCGGAACTATCTAGAGATTTCTGACAGATAGTTTGGTTGCTCTCGGAGGCATTGAACCTCGTGTGACGATCGAGAAATGGCGAGATTGGTGGCTGCGGGGACAAGCGCGATGACGGGGCAGGTACTCGTACGTTGCTCTGTGTCCACGTTCTGTCACGTCTCGTCGTGACGCAATCTACTTTACGGGTGTCCCGTCTCAGCGTCTCACTAAAACGGGCTGCGGCAAATTTGAATCCACACGGGGCAGATGCGATACAGTTGCAGCGCACGTGCGCAGCTTGGCGCTATCGAGTAAAGTAAAACGCCGACAACAGAGAAAATAGATTGAACCTCACACGAGGGACTGGAAATTTATTATATATTCTACTTTGTACCCGCTAGCGCGGCGTTCAGGCTTGGAGGTAGCAGCGTTGTCATTTTGTCCTGGTCGCCTGTGTTTGCGGCCTTGCGACCATTACTTGCAATTCAAGCGGCTCTGGCTGCTTAGGGTCCACACCTTTGGGCTCCCATCGTACTTTTCAAGCATATTGTATTGTTTTATTGACTGGTGGCGTTGTACGGATCGTTTTTGGTGAAGGATGAGTGGCCTGATGACTACTGTTAGGGTGGGATCAGGCCAGAGATACAACACGTGTACACACAAAATCGTTGTTGAAGATCACGTCGCTTTGCCGTCCAAGTGACGCACAGAAGGATCTCAGAATCCGGGGGATCTGTTCTGGGACGCTGCGATGCGTGCAACAGTCTTCGCTATATATGCATTTAAGGCTTTTTAGCCATCATGACTACGCACGTGATGCAGCACACATGCCAGTTTCTCGCTGCTCCTGACATCTCTCTGTTGAACTATTCTACAGGTGGCATTGACGAATCATTCAAAATGGAATTTGCGTGCCTTGTGCTCTCGAACCTGCTTTGTTCAACTCTCACTGAGATAGCGTTGCAGTGTTTTGTCTCGAGCTCAGGCTACACTTTTTGAGCGGCTTATAGCCCTACCAGGAAGCATCTGCAGTACACAGGGTTGTGACAGTGCTTCCCATGCCGCGGTTTTGAGTGAGGCGGCGTTGGGGGGAACGAGACTGCAGTTAACAATTTCGCACTGCGATGTTGCCAGTAGAAGACTCCGCTCACGTAAATCAGAAATTAAACTTGTTCACATGAAATTTTCCCTAGCCTTTCTGATGTGTGCTCGGGCGTGCAATCAAGCAATACGCAGCAATAAAGAGACTCTTGAATTTCGCAATGCATCACGAACTTTAACCCGGTCTTCTTCATAATGTTGACATAAACGTGTTCAAGCTTCCCAGTACTTCGAGTTCCTGTCGGATTGAGTAGATACCGATAATAATTGGTGAGTCTGGGATACACACGCACGACTAGTACATTATTATTTGCGGGCCAGAGATGTCCTTGAGAATCAACCACGTAGCACAAAGAAAGTTTTATCCATAAATTGCTCTTCTGACCTGCTTGATGTCCATACTTTGTTCGGACGGTAAGCGCAAAATACCGTCGATTATTAAAGGGAGCCGAGAGCTCAACTGATGAAGTGTCAGAGATGTTAAAGAGCACAGTTTTTACATGGTATGGCTGTGGTGTTGATCCCATACGCTTACACATTTTCAGCGGCCAGGGCACTGTTCAGCACATGTAACCATTTTTTTATTGATACAAGGTGCCATGTCAACGAGGCGGTATTATACAAGGCAACCTAACTGTTCTCGTTGCTATCTAGCTTGCCGCCGAGCACGTATTGTGTACGTCGCAAGAGTCTATAAAACGCCGCTGTCTCACAAGCCCGCTGAGTTGTTGCGTGCACAAGTGCTACGATGGTTTTAGAAACTATGGAAAAAAGAATCGTGTGTGGTCAGCTGATGTATCAAGTTTGTCTTTGTGCGTGCGTACTGAGTAGCACTTGAGAGCAAAGGATGCAACTGACGGTCAGGTGAGATCGCAGAGAGGGATTAGTACTTGAGTGCCATGCGGAAGGTCGCTGTTTAGTCGATGATGATGGTGTTAAGTCGATCGTAAACCAATCATTGATCTCCAAAAATCGTCGCGCACGTGTGCGCGAGTGCTGTGGTGTTTTTTACTCCATAAATTCGAAAGTTGGTGCAATAGCAGGGCTTCGTGACATCATTTTAGCGCGGGAGATTTGAATCAACCCTTGGAATATATGCTAACCTATCATGAACTCTCTCGAACAGATAATACCACCTTTCTCAAAGATTGCGTAAGTACATGCTGAAATAGGAAAAAATAGAAGATCGGGGTATAATCACCGTACATCCGATGCCATGGCATATTTTCTCCTTTCATGCTCGACCTCAAATGTTGTCGCCTAGGTATTCAAGAGGCACGTTATCGTAGTAGAGTGTCATGGACATGAGCCGTTGCGACAATGAATTCTGCCCTTTTGCATGGAATCTCTTGCATGACTCTGCCGTGCCCATACCTACCCGCTGCGTCGAAAAATTAACGACTTTTCAAACTCGATGAAAGCTAGAATCAGCACAAGGGCTACTCAGAAATAGCGCATAGGGACAAGATCTACAAAGAAGACAGGGAGACTCAGTCAGTAGCCGTTTGCAAACAATTCCTTTCAACTTTCCTTCGTGTGTGATTATTACGACACGCTTTTCTAAGCCTGCACCTAATCACGACAACGAAGGTTCTGTTGAATCTGGTGCAAAATCCCGAAACACGTGTGCAAGTTGATTCCGTGATGATAAATTCAATTATTCCTGAGAGAGCTGGCGCATAAAACGATGGAAATGCTTCTCAGTTCCTGTGCATCGAACGCACTGACTTATGTGTACATATTCACGTACTAGTGTGACTTGGATGTTACACAAGCTTTCCTCAATTGTCTGCTGGGCATCCTTTTGCTTCACATCTTTCGCGGCTCTTGTCTGCAAGAACTTTTGTTAGACACACTTGCTAGCTCACTGCTTTTTCTCTGACTGGTGTGCTCCTCTCCTGTGCCTTGCTGTTTTGAACTTCACAAGAGCACACCGCGAGCAAGCCACAGCGTTCTGCAGCAAAAGTGTTTCATAATGGATGATTATGCACGTTGGATTTTCCATTTCGTGCGTTTTTAGACGAAAAGATACAAAGTAGGGTAGAGTGAGCACTACACTGGCTTTGCCGGAGTTGAGCCTGGAAACCTTTGGCCATCTGAAGATCTTCGTTCAGATTTAAAAGTCATTGTTTGGTTCTGAGAGTTGAAATTTATGAGTGTCTGCTTTGCCTCCTCGTATCGTCAGTTTACCTCACTCTTGTTGGTTAACAGACACTTCTCACGATCGTGATATGGGCGCAAGCGGTTGGCACCACCCCAAGAAACGAGTGCCGGCTAAGGGTGCTATCCAGGCCACCACTGAGACCACTGTCACCCACATGATGAACATGTTACCAGACTCCGTGCCCGCGTTGCCGCCAATACCAAAGGATACATTGTGTTCTGGTTGTGTATCCTCTAATGCCAAGCTCAATAAGAAAGGTTTCGCACTATAACTATGTCTGTAGCCAAACTTCGCTTTTGTTCCAGGCACCGGACCTTGAGCGCATCTTCCGCTATGGGCTCCAAGTTGACTAGTGATTTCCACATTAACGGGCCAGGTGAAAAGGAAACAACCCCAGCAGTAACTCTAGTTACTAAGGACTTATTTCGTAACACAAACAACAGCAGCTTACGAATGCTAGCCAAGCCAGTGTCCCTGAACATCGAGCCCACCGGACACCCTCCAACGCGAAGCCTGTCCAAGCAGGTCATCCGCTTCTCCGGCTCGCTAGAAGAGCTGGCTAGAACTTGTGCGTCAGCAGATCCAGGTACTGTGGTCGATCTAGGTGGCGAGGTTGTTCAGGTGTGCCTCCCACTTTGGATATACACCAAACGGATAACCATCCATTGCCCTTCGCCCTTTGTGTACTCTCTCTTCTCTTCATAGTAAAACTCAAACACCGATTTTAAATTACTCTTCGTATTTGTTATAACGTAGGTGGAGGTGTGTTTAAAGGTGTTCTACGATTCATCCTAATTTTCTTTTGATCTACTACAGTCGGCACACACGAGCTACAAGAGGTATATTACCTTTGAACTTGATCTATAACGATTACTGATTCTTGTTTCGTACACAGGCTGCTATTGATGATCTCACCGCAGACTCGTGCTCTTCTGTGCTCACGGTCGAAGATTGTGGATCAGACACTGCATCTACAAGGACAGGATTTCCTGGATGCGACTCAAGAGTTTCTGTGCTAGATACTCAGTCTGTCGAGGCTAGCATCAAGCCGGACCTTGCTTCTATGATGCAGCAATCTCCTCCTTGCTTTCTTCTCGCAGAAGCTCCTCCTTTCGAGCCACCGTGCCTCGAACCTACGTTCTCCTTCACTTCCATTACCAGAGTTCTGGACGCAAAAGATGGACAGTCCGGGTCACTAGGAAGCCTTGCTGGATTGGACGATCAGCATGAAACGGCATCCAACACACGAAACGGTATGTATTGTTGTTGGTAACAAGAATTTCAATGCTTTTGCACCAATTGTGGGAAAGCCTATTCTCAGCTGTGAATTTGGCTTGGTTGCGCAAACACATCGTACAACTCTCTGCGTGTACGTACAGGTGGTTCCTCTCCGTGCGGTTCGACACGCTTATTGCGCAGAATAGCGTCTGAAGCTAGTGTGCGTGCTCGATACGGCATGGAGAATGCTCCCTGCGCAAGCTTGACGACCAGCGAATGTGTCCGACGTTCTTGCGAGTTCGACAGCAAAGGTCTAGGGGATCGTCTTGTTCCTGATGACATGACACCTCCAGTACTATGTATAGTTCTAGGTGGCTCTGGAGTCACTATTCGCAACGGATCACTTGCGCTTCCTGGTGGACATCTATTGCTGCTAGAGAACTGCAACGTCTCCTTCGAAAATTGTGACATCAGTGGCTCGGGAGTGAGATCTTCCAACCAGAAAAGCCTTCCATTGATTTATATCCTAGAATCTACCGTCTCCATGCGTGATTGCCAAGTTTGTCGTAGCGATGGCCACGGAATTGGAGTCGGAGCGGGAAGTGTTGTCATCATGGAACGTTGCCACGTCAGTGACCACCAGACCTGCGGGATCGTAGTTCGTGGCTCCTCGAGCAGCATTGACTTAGAAGACTGCTGGCTGGAAAGTAACAGCCAAGATGGCATATCTGTAAGCAATGGAGCACTTGCTCGCGTCACCAGTTGCGTTTTATCGCGGAACGGAATGCTCGGTCTGGGCGTGTCTTCAGCTGCAAAAGCTTTCCTGGCTGGCTGTATGGTTGAGCGTAACGGAACTCACGGACTTGCTGCACATGCCGCTGCTTCTCTTAACGCTTCTGGGTGCACTATAAGCGGATGCGAAGCTGGAATTCTTGCGCTTGATTCGGCCACTGTGGTCCATAGCGCTGGCTGTAGTCTGTTCAGAAATGAGCAAGGAATCCACATTCGAGATGGAGCTCAGGTAAGCTCTTTCGCAGTGAACCCTACTACTGTCATTGACATCATCACTCACACACTTGCTTGGTTTTCAGGTGTTCGCGGTGAATACCAACATTGAGAGACACTCTGTTGGTGCAATGGTAACTTCTTCTCGTAGTTACCTTGAACTGCGACAATCCTCTATCAAACATTCCCGTCGAACCGGTCTTCATGTCCTTGGTAGTTCTCGCGCAAAATTGGAGGGCAGCACTGTAGCCAACAATGGCGAGAGCGGGTGCCTGGTTCAGCATGCTCACTCAACTGTCATGGCTACGGAAACTGCATTCACAACCAATGGAACTAGCGGTGCGCAGGTTAGTGTAGGTGCCGCAATGCATCTGTCTGATTGCAAACTTTCGTTCAACCGGGTTTCTGGGGCTCAGTCAACGGTGTGCTTCTGTTTGATTGGGTGTGTAATCTGTCTGTTTGTAGTTAAATGTTGAATCTGGCAGCTTGTTGCAGGACTGTGATACAACCATGGTTCTTTGTGGATGTTCACTGAAGAAGAACGGAACCAACGGTCTTTTTGCCAACAAGGGGTCCTCTGTGAATGCGGCGTCTTGCAAACTTCTCGAAAATGGATCATCTGGTTGTGAGGTTAGGGACCGGTGCACTCGTTTACTTTCAACCTCCTGTGAGCTCAGTCAGAATGGTAGAGTCGGTGTCTACGTTCACAGCGCCGGAACTATGAACATGGCTATGTGTGCTGTGGATAAGAATACTTCTTTAGCTGTACTGTGTGGTGGCCGTGAGGGTACCGATATAGGCGGAGGTCTCGTGACTCACTGCACACAGTCAACTATTGAAGGGGGCACGAAAATGCGTCACGGTGGCAGGATGTACAAGAGTTCATCTGCTGCCGAGATTGCTGAAAATCCGAATAATTCTGAGACCCGTAAAGTGAGTGAAACTTGCACATAGGAGTAGTTCGGGCGTAGTGTAACGATGCTGACATTTCTTGCATGCAAACAGCAGCACATGATGTATCATTGTGGCGCACATGTGTATAACAAATAGAAAAATTGGGCTGTTTCTCAGTGTGGTGGATGAGTTGTTGGTAGAAGTGTGTACCCGAATTGTAGTGTTGCTCCTTGGATGATGGACTTGATATAGAATATAGATGAATGATTTTGCAGTGCCGGAAAATGCAATGGGTTAGTTCCCAACTCTCGCCAACTGCGGGTCTTAGTTTATTTCTCAAGGCGAATGTGATAGAGCCAGTTGACATGACTAATTTTGTATATTTCAGTAAATATTTTGGTAGATCGGTTAAACAAAATTTTGGTTAGATTGGTATTGTTTGCATCAGATTGACATTATTTTCTGTGTGGATATTATAGATAAACCTGATTTAATATTGTTACATGTAACTGAGTACAGCAAAAAAACCATTACGTTTACACATGTTGTTTATTCCCGATAACACAACCACAGCAAAAGAGCAACGAATATTGTACCTGCTATCGTATTACCTATTGTTACTGGAATCAGATTTTTGAAAATAAAGTCAACACATGTCACATTGGCACCTGCCATTATGCCTGAAGGTATAATGAACA
>JAULKQ010012744.1:0-11785 GCA_032356285.1 Smithsoniella earleae | reverse complement strand
CTTTGTTGCACGGACTTGCAGCGATCGGATAACTGCACTTCACCTAACCTCAGGGACTGGATAGACAGGCGGACAGGCATAGAATCGTAGGCGATGACCGCGAGCACTCCGGTAATTCGTTCGTTGCGCACTTTCTGTCCACTGTTGCCAGCTTCAAGGTAATATATTATGTTATGTTATGCATCTCTGGCATTCGTTTGCTGTCAATTTGTTTTCATTCAACCCTCAGGGCTCGAGATGCGTTTGAATACACTTTCTATGCCCACTTCGGTACGTATGTCCTCAACAAACCTTCCAAGTCTTTTCAGTCAGATCTAATATACTTCATCGTCTACTTGAAACTTGAAAATGGAACATTTGGACAACAAAGTCTCATACCTAATTTCGCATCTGGCTCTACTTCAAGCGTTTCAACGCGCTAGCCGCGTTTCGGGCATATAACAGAAAGTCTATAGAATGTTATACCATGTTCAGGATGTTGAACACGCGGTACAAGAACGAAAGTGCCCAGCTTTCTGTCTACAGAGCTCTGCACCAACTGCCCGTCCCTGCTCACCTACTAAGAGACAGGGGCAGATTGCCAGAGCTTGAGAAAGTAGAGTGCGACAAGCACGAAATTTACCGGCACGCAATTAGAATCATACCCATCAAGTTCCATCTTGCGGGTTTGAACGAACTCCACGCATGCGCTAGCAAGCACTGACCCGGAACGGTGAATATTTCGCGAGAAGAAGATAACAGGAAGGAATGTGGCTGCAATGATCAATGTAAAAAGACATAGTAAGAATATTCGAGGTTTTGTAAGGCGAGATTTTGCTCGAAATGGATGTGTAAAGCCTGCACTCCGAAACTTGAAAGGCGACATAAGAAGTGAAACAAGCTCCAGGCCGTACTGACATAAATATTTTCTATAACAGAAAGCCTCTCTGGACTGGCTCTTTGAGGATGTTATAAGGCACGTGCAGCATGAAAGAATCGGTGCCCAATGGCTTCTATCTCTGTGCTTGGAACTTGTTGGAAGATGCGTACGATACACCATACCTACGAAACGAGGTTGTAACCGTTCAGTTTAGAACCGTTGCACAGCCTCAAGGGTAGTACCATGTGGATTATTCCAAATAATGCAAGAGTGACTGTGGCCTCCGATTTGGAGGAGTGGCTATAAAATCACTCACATCAGGCAAGGAAATATTGGTTCATCGTGCTTATTTTATCTAGAGCAGTAGAGTGATACAATGTGCGCTGATCTTGTCTCGTCAAAGCCTGTGTATTTTGCGCAATTATACGATTTATATACTTTGAGATGCAGTCCTTGAACACACGGTGATCTACCCAGGTACCTGGGATCTGTTGGGCTCTGCCCGCGTAGGTTCGAGTCCTACCGAATGCGGCTGTTGGCATTCGTGCCCGAGTGGTTAAGGGGACAGACTAGAAATAACCTGACAAAACATTTTGGTGGTGGTAATACTCATTCCCCGCTTTTTGTCACAGTTCTTGCGGTGTGCACACGCCGTCTGCGTGACAAGTTCACGTCACCCAGGACGAGCGCAAACAGACAGCCGAGTAGACACTTGGCCACATTTGCGTACATAGTATGGAACCATGAACCTCGAAGTGCTGCAACATCAGCAAGCGACTCTGAATAACCTACAAGGCATCATGCTCAACAGTAGAGTTTACCGAGTCATCAACCCAAATCATTAACCAGTGGTCATGTCCAATGTATGTTATGCCAGACTCTCTTACGGGTCCTCTCATTTACTCTCTTCTAGGTATTCCTAGAGGCTTCCAGACTTTGGCATAGCTTCGCCTTTGACGGGAAAAAGTGAGCGGCTCTTGGTCCGTCCAATACAAAAAAAGCAATTTTGGAGCGCTTGGAAGTCAGACAAATCTGGTTCCTTGATGTCTCTCAAGATGGAGGCGCGAAGATGTTTTCTTTGTCTCCCTGCACTTCACACGAAAACGGCACAAGGGTGCTTTTCGAGCGGTTCGTCCGGCAAAACTCACGCGTATTGTGCGGGACATTCCGCGCAGAAACAGCACCGTACTACAATGTAAATCTAATCTAAAGCCGCGGCAGCATCCTGCGCAGCCTTGAACGTTGCTCATTGTCCCGTCACGCTTTTGAGCTTGATGCTGCAAATCCCTGCTGTTTCTTTCCGCTGTCACAAAACAAAATCACGCGCTGTGGATGGCGAGTCATGTAAACAGACGGTTTCTAAGTGGTCCAGCATCACAACTGTCGCACTCACACGCACCGTCGAGAAAATTGGCCCACCGACGCGCACGGCGCGCCTCTGCGACACATCCCCGGCCGAGCTTTTCCGCAAACTGACAAAACTCATTGGTCCAAGACAGAGAAATGCTGATTCTGCTATCCTGTCCCCAGAAGCTTTGTGTCGCAGATATAGATTGAGTACAGTACCACAGCCACTGCCAAGTCTACGGCCACTCAGAACTTCACAGTCAGACATCATTTCTACTTTGTGCACGTGAAAGTGGTTCACATTTCAGCTTTAACCACCATTGACAAAACACATGCAGAATGTGAACAGCTTCTAACACCCAGAACCCGTATGATTCCCCTCAATCACCTGTGTACATGGAATTCTAGTAATAGCAGCACTGAAACTTCTCCCCACCTGTATCCTGAGATGCTGTACTAAATACGGCCCTCCCCGGCCATGCAGGGTAAGGACCGTCATTTTTTCTCCTGTTCGTCGTCGTTCTTAAGCAGGGTAAGGGGGGTGGCAATTTGATCCTGTAGCGCCAAAACCTTTGGAAGCGGGCAAAAAGGCGTCTTAATCATGTCACGGTTTTGCAGGCAAACTCCAACGAGGTGGGTCAACTGATTCGCCACCAAAGGCTGAGGCATCGAGCGAAGCTTTGCCTTTAGCATGGTACCAAAGTCGCCTCATAGCTAGAACAGGCTTCCAGAGGTGGTGCTGTCAGTGTGGTTGATGTTTATCAATAATCCCGCTTGCAGTTACTCCACCCCCCACCACCTGGCACGACAACACGGTACGATACAATAATTCAGGCTTGGTGATATCAGCGATCAACGTTTGCGGCATTGCAACCACTTTGCACCAAGGGCCCTGGAAGGAGGGCTGGGCCCAGCTCCCCCACCCCCTTCCCCTACGCCTAATCCCCACCAATGTAAGCATTCAACCAACGCTGGAGGTATATGAAGCTCAACAATACACCCCAGCATGGCTCCGCTAGGCACCGGGGCCTCAGCTGAAGTGCAAGGCGGAGGCAGTGCACAGGGGGGCTCTAATTGGAGTAATTGAGTGCTCACCTCTGTTGGCAGCACATTTCGTGAGATGGTTGAAAGCCACAAGCTGAGCAGGAGGAGGGGGAGACACTGCCAGGGTGGTACCGGCATGCACGTCTGCTGGGCTAAGAGTGGAAGGTGTGGTCTCACTTTGACTGTACGGGTTAGTGCGCTGGCTGGTGGCTATGTCAATGTAGTACGCCGTACAAATCTCAATCATTTCAGCCCACAAGATGGAGCTGTTAGTGCGTGGGGTCCTGTGATGGTGTACTGCGTCACTTGGAGTACAGAACAGCCTGCGTCTCCAGTGTAGTTGAATGGCAGGAGTGGTTTGAATTGCTTTCTCCCAGGTTGGGAGCACAGGATGATAGCAACAACGGTAAAGTACGCATCACTAAGGCTGAGCTGAAGGAGCTATGTGGGGCATGGCAGCACAGGTAGGGCCCCAGCCATTCATATATATGCGGACTGTGTACAGTAGCAAGAGCATGTTCTCTCATTATAATAACGTTTTCCAGGAGGTGCAGGTGGGGTGGTGAAGTGGTTAACCAATTTGCATACAACCCTTGTAAATTGGTAATTGTGTGCCCATTATGTGGTCAGTCTTTTCGCACAGGAAAATTCAAGCCCTCAACTCCCTTTGCTCCGCAGTTTGTAGAATTATGTCTTCTCAATCATCCAAGTATGTACCCAGACAATACAAGCCTTTCTCTCAGCGCATCAATGCATTCACTTTGCAACACAGTAGTATCGGTCCTTAGTACTCACCTAATTATACCTCTGTTATCCACAGCCACTGCCCAAGTTCGCCTGCTCAGCCACAAGAACGACAAAGCCACTCACAAAATAGCCTGGTTTTGTCCTAACTTGCTGGACATGCTACATCAACTAACCTAAAACATGGACTTAAAACGAATAAAGGTGCTGTTGCCACCGAATCCCACAGGGCAGATGACTCTCTCATTGCTTCTTGGTGTGACTTGAAGGACTGAATGATGTCAAACAGTACAAAGACACGGTATGGACATATAATTGTGATTATGTATCCGGATGGCTGCATGTTGACTCACTGTTGGAGTAGTGTTGGCTTGTTTTATGGAACAAGCTCCAAATGCTTACTTCATCTGACCAGCACGCCCAGAACCTAGGCCAGGGGCAACTTGAGCCACTAGCGAACTGTAATAAGCTGTGCCCCGGATGCTCAACGGTCTGTAAGATCACATGTGCAATATAATCTTTTCGAACGTACAGCACTTGAGTAGAAAATCGACGAAACGTGTTGTGGTCTGATAGTTTTCAATCCTTTCGTTCTTGATCCAAGAACTAACAGCTGCTGCAGGAGAGGGAGTAAATCCATGCCCACCAGTCATTGAAGCAAAGGAAACACTAACTCAGACACTCAGGCAATGGACAACTCCATGTTAACCCCAACCCAGGGTAACTTTTCAGTGACGCATTTGTCGCCATTTCTTTCGGTTTAGGATAGTATGTAGGATCACTTACAACATCTGCTTCTTCTACATGTCATTGGCAATGACCCGACAAAGTGTGTCGCATGCATCATATTCAGAGATGATAACAACCGCAGTTGGCAATACACGCTAGCAATCACCACTTCTGGTGGTTTAAGCCTTGAAAGTGATTAATGTGACAGTGGTGCATCCCCACAGCATCATCCTACATCACGAGGGCACAAACCACATGTGGCATCGCCTAGCAGAGAGAAGAGCAGAAGTCCTGCCAATGTAACACTGGCAGCTTCTGAGGCTTAGAGTTCATCTGGTTCTCAGTTCAGGTTTGAACGTTTGGGAGATACTGGGAAGTAGTGGCGATGTCTTGTGGGACCTTTCTAAATTAGCCACAGGCAACGGCAGGTTATTGAAGTGAAGTTCTTGGCCAGTGGCTCACGTGAGTTGGTACTGACACTCATTCGAGTTCAGCAAGCAGCGTTCAGATAGGTGTTGTGCGAAAATCAAGAACGAACAGAGCAAATGCGCCGTTGCTGGACGAGATTTAACTCCCTGGCTCAGTAAATTTTTATCAGGATTGCAATAAATATCTCGAGACAGTAATTAGAGCCGGCTCGCTCCATTGATCTAGTTTCAAGCTTGTTTCCCGCCTCGCGCAACGTTTGGCAGTCCAGATCCTCTTGCTGCCTCGTCAATCAACTATGATAATTTAAAACCTTATCAGATTTACGACAGCGAACGCTCCGCATCACGTGCGGTTTTTGCGCCCTCAGACCTTGCTTAACCCCTCCATCTAATAGTAGCTCTGGTAAGATAAGTATTATTCTTTCCCTTTCCCATTGTTTTACACGAAGCGTGGTAGAGCTTCTCTGCGAGTTGATAAGGCTCACACAAACACATTTTTTTGCGGTTGAGAGCTAGGACAAGGAAAAAGAGCGCGGATGCCGTGCTTCCAGTTGCATGGATCTATTGCATAGGTTTTTCGAGGAACTATTGTTGGCCTTGCTCTTATGCAGTATCTCTCTTGAAACATTAGCCATGGAAACTTGCTTGCCTGTATGGTTAGACGATAGCTTGGAGAGCTGTATGTTTTGCGCGTGAAAGATTCTAAGGACATGCACCTTGCGAGGAGTAGCGTGCGTAACTAAGAAAAAGATCAAGAGGAAAAATCGTGTAGCAAGATTGGGAGGGCAATTCAGCAATGAAAGCAAAAAGCAAAACTGTTATGCCCAGATGCGCACTCTAAAGCGGCTTTCCCCCCCGTGCATCTTAGGCATACTGGACTCTTTCGTAATCATATGCAGATTTCAATGAACAAAAACAATTTATTGAAATTTCGAAATTTTGTGGATCTGAAACACATGCCTAACGACTTCGGGGTGTGTGTACCAAGCGTGGCTTCAACTCACCAACAACCCCATGAGTTAAATTACAGAAGTGCAAGGATCCATCGAGTTACAAACCGCAGGCTGTGCTACCCGGCGAGTGCAGAAAAGCTTGTTTGCTTAATCGTCTAATAAACAATTTCAGCGTTTTGTTCACAATAAACTTTAATGTATAGTATTAAGCTACAAAATATGATCTCTCCACAAACCTGGGAAAAAATATGTACTCTGCACATCACTTAAAAAACTTCAGTTTCATGTATGCTGTCCGTTGTCTACGTTACAGGGGTACGAGATAATAGCAGAAGACGCTACTTGCACTGGCGCATCAAGCAGACTGGTTACACCGAGCAAGCTTATCTGGAAACATACAGAACGCGTATTCAACTTGAGTACCTCGAGTGTGCTCTCTTTTCTTTTCATGCTACGTGAGGACACCTTGCTCTTGCGGTGAGAGATGTAACTGGTAGCTCTCTGACGGTAGCTTGCGAACAACTCCATCATGGCCCCTGCGGTACAAGAGGTAAGTCATATAGACATTACATATAGTTTGAATCCCCCGTATCACACGCAGTAGCGTGCTTTGTTGTGTCCGGGGATTTAATAATTCCTGGTGCATTTAGGGCCCAGCAATTAAGCGCACAAGGCGCTCCAACGCAAAGGGTACTGCTAATGGTTTTGCTGATCCGGGTGCATCACTCACCGCACCCAATGGGGATGCTGCTCACGATAATGATGCTGCGCGCACTGATCCTAGAAGCCAAGGCACTTCTCAATCTGGGGACAAGACGGAGGGTGGACAGGTCTTAAGTCTTCCGCTCTGTGTTGATACGGTGATAAAATGTAAGTGGAAGGATGGGGAGTACCACCTTGCGAGGGTAGTACACACCCGCATTCCAGAGGGATGTACAGACCAACAGACGGAATACTACATGCACTTCATTAACATGAACCGCAGAATGGACACGTGGTGTACCATCGAAATGATGGATCTATCGTGGCATGTTTATGATGGCATTGACGAGAAGAGGTGCGTTGCACATACATACCCGAGTCACTAGGTGAGCATTGTTTTGCTTTGTGTTTTTACGAGCATTCCAATAAATGGGTGCCTCACACTAGCACAGCTGCAGTCGAAACCAAAAAAGAAAGTATGAAGATGACCATGGGGCGGAGCACGGAAATTTTGACATGACAGAGATCCGTGAACACGAGGAGTTCACCAAGGTCAAGAATATAGAGCGAATAGAATTGGGGCGATACGAAATGGAGACCTGGTATTTTTCACCATTTCCAGACGAGTTTAAGGACTGTAAAGTATGCTGCACTTCTTGTTACTCTCCAGTGGTTTCATTAACTTGGAAACATGCAGCATCAGCCTCGTATGTCGGGCAATCCAAGCAGAAAAAAAACTGTTTTGTTGAAACTAGGAGTTCTTATGCAACATACAAATTAAGTTCTTTTCCATGCAGAAGCTGTACATATGTGAGTTTACGCTGGCTTTTTTCCCGCAGCGTACACAACTCTTGCGGCACATAGATAAAGTGAAGCGCAGATGCCCTCCCGGCACCGAGATCTACAGAAATGGCAACATTTCAATGTTTGAAGTGGATGGTAAGTGCAATTATCTTCTGAAAAGTTGACAGTCCCTTTGATAGTCTACCAGCGCTTGTACTCGGAAAAAAGGCCTGCGCAATTTTATACACATTTCATCGTTTTTAGTTACACAGCAAGCGTCTCGTTGTTAGCTTGTCACAAGCTTCTCGCTTCGTCAACTCGAATATTGCGTTTTTGCAGGTCACAAAGAAAAGACGTTCTGCCAGAACTTGTGCTACCTCGCAAAGTTATTCTTGGATCACAAGACGCTGTACTATGACGTGGATTTATTCTTGTTCTACCTTCTCTGCGAGTGCGATGACAGAGGCGCCCATCTGGTTGGGTACTTCTCAAAAGAGAAAAAGAGCGAGCAAGGTTACAACCTGGCCTGTATTTTGACGCTACCCGCGTACCAGCGGAAGGGATATGGCAAGGCTTTGATATCGATGTCGTATGAGCTGTCGAGAATAGAACGCAAGGTTCGCTGCCTTGGCTCTCAACTTGATTGAATGGGGATGCATGAACGAGGACCCGTTAATTATTACGTACACTACAGTTTTTCCGCCGAAGCCCGACCCATTAGTGGTCAGTCTTGAATGCGATGGAATTCGACTCTGGGTAAGCTGCATGTAGCTTTCCAATAGTCAGTCTACAGTGGAGTCAGTTGTGTGGCGTCGAAGCTTTAATTTCGTAGTTGCTGTGGGATGAATGTATCAGATGCATGAATGTATCCCCGCCTCTCTAACACAGCAAAACAGTTGATTATTCCATATGACCCGAGCTCTCATTTGAAAGTGTGGCGATAGCTCGCAATGGGTTGTGATTTGCAGATTGGATCACCAGAGAAGCCACTATCTGACTTGGGGCTGGTGTCATACCGCAGTTACTGGACCAGAATTTTGTTGAACCTTATTAAACAGCGGGAAGGAACAATTTCAATCAAGGAGATGGCAGAAGAAACATTTATCAAACCTGACGACATCATATCCACCCTGCAACACTTGAACATGATCAGATATCAGAAGGGGCAGCATGTCATCAGTGCTCCTCCTAGCCTTATTGAGACGCATTTGAAAGCAGCTGGTTCCGCAGGGCTGGTAATTGACCCAAGGAAAATCATATGGGTACCGTACATATCAGATAGAGAATATGAAAAATGAGTGCACAGCTTTTCTGAATATTTCTGCCATATTTTCTATGTTTTAACGTTGAAGTGTTAGAAAACAGACTGTAAGCCCTACAGCAGAGAAACACGAGGATTGTTCTTGTCTTTTCCCAAGGCCATAGTGCTGGAACAAAACAGCACATCTTCTTCTCAAGTGGCTAGTGAGCTGGAGCTCATCTGAATTTTTTTATACTGGTGTGTCGCTGCAAACTCGCCTGATGCTTTCATGTTAAGCAAACTAGCATGTGGTTTCTACCCTTTCCCCTTGTGGTTCATTTTTATTTCTTCTAGCTTACTTGGCTTTGATACTTATAGCTCAAGTTATCTTGACTGTGTGTAAGGCACGACCTTCTTGATCCTGTTACTTGGTAGAGTAACAATTCCAGTGTGTTTCAAGTCAAGGTCTTTGCTCAAACTTACAACAAGTTGAACCATTGTAAAAATGAACCAGTCAATACCTCTATGAATCACGAGCTTTCAACTTGCTTTGAAAGTGGTGGAGAGGCATCAAGAATATTCAAACACTGATCAAAACTTGAAAAAGAATTGCAAGCAGTGAAAGAGGGAATGCTACAACTCGTCATCCAATTTTGACTTGAGCTGAGACCCCTGCAGTGGATAGTCCACTTGCAGTTCCAAATGCGAGTATTTCCACGCAGCTTCGAGTCCCATGAGTGTTAGAACAGAAACAAGCCGTGTTACACGCACAAATGATAGGCTGCTTCGAAATATGTACACCTGAAGAAATAATTTTTATGCGCATGAATTACAATGTGATATCAGACACTGCAAATTGGCAGTGATGATGCCCAAGATGATTGGGCAAGTCATCAATGAGTAGTACCTGTGGACATGTTCTGATTTCTATACCTGGATCTGTACCACTTGTAATCGAACATGACCTGGAATTATGCAAATTGTGTGCACTTAGCACATCACAATCACTTTGTCTAAAAGGATACGAAAAGCTGTTCAATGGGGCTGCTGCAGGGCAGGGCTTCGATCTTTCATCCCGTTTAGTTGTGCTGGGTTGACTTGAATGTAAACCGTTTCACTAAGTATAGGTGAAAACCAAGTAAGTGGCTTGTCGACTTTATATAGCCCAGAAAGCAAAGCTCACGTGTGATGTCTGATCAGAGCTTGACGGTACAGTGATGATAAAAATATGAATGCCCAGTCTTCAGACAGCATCCAGCATGTGTTCCATTAACGTTTGACTCACAAAAGAATTGTGTAATCATATCCCAGACAATGATATAAACTTACAAGAATGTAATACAACAATTGAAAAATGATCCACATATTCCAGCAGATCTTGCCACAACACACAAGGTGTTATTGAGTTAGTTAACGTTCAAGCCACTCAGCTCCCACAGCTGCACCTCACCCAGCCTACTCATGTACCCTTGTTTCCAGCCACCTCTCACAAACCCCGCATGTCGTGCTCAACACAATCAGAGCCAACGCTTTTGCAACCACAAACAGTCAGCACATAAACTTACATGCCTACCTGTGCTGCTGTGCCCCAAAGATCCTACACCTCAGCCTTAGTTATGCGGACTTCACTGTTTTCGATGTAATATATCAAATTTAAAGGTGCTGAACTTAGAGTGGCCGTGATGATGAGGCAAGGTGAACAGTGCGGAGTTCCGGTGGGCGCTGTTCGGCGGTCTCGAGCAGATGCGAAATTTCAACGGCCTTTGTAATGCAAAAATTGCAGCTAAGCACAAAAAACAACTGCATTGTATAGCCTTCATGGTAGTTTTAGCTTGGTGTCTGACGGCCAAAATCGTGATCTGGGGCAGAATAACCAAGTGGCTGAAACCACGCTGAAAAAAGGCGGCAGAACATGTTATCGCAACATGTTGCCAGAAAATACTAATGATCGTGCAAAAACATTTTACAATATTACAGGCAATCATCTCCTTGCAGGCATGCGTAAAATATACTCAGGTGTATCCCCCGACAGCCCACTCATCCATCATCGCCTCTGGACAAGGATGATTTCCTTATCTACGCCTTGCTACTCAAGGCAATGAAGGGGGTCATGTACAAGGCGTAGGCTGGGTGTATTAAGGCACAGGTCAAAGATTCTGACAACACTCAGAGTCACCCCCGAACCCCAACTTGCAAGACGCATTGCACACAAACCAACCATGTATCACCCAAATTACTTGGCATCCTCTGTAAGCTGTTCCCTGCAAGAATAAGCACGCTGCATAAGCTGACCGGTGCTTCAATATTCCAGCTACTTCCTCTGAAAGCGAAAATACTGTTGCTGGTAAGCCTGTTTCAATCAACTCAACTTCATGTGAAACATGGCAATATCTTGCTATGCTGCTTGTTACTTTCCTACATGTTGCGCAATCAATATTATTGCACGAAAATTGTATATACTATACATTCATGCAGGATATCCCACATCAACTCCCACTGCAGCTACAAAAGTGCAACATTTCAAGGCTTCCGATGGCTTACAGCTGCAGTATAACCAGCAGTCTTAACAAGAGCACACGCTTGATGGGGACAAGTACCCAACCTTACCGATGATCATGTTTACGCTGAGTCGAGTGTTCATCCAGTCTTATAGTGTCTTTTTATCACATCCTACAAACCGTGCCCGTTTTTCCGAAAAGCATGCAAATGCAGCCATTCAATGTCTCTATTCAACAGCCACCCTGCGAAAGTGAACTGCGGGCACCAGCTAAAGGATACAGCTTTATTGGAGCAGAAATCTATCAGAGTTAAAGATACAAATATAGTTGTTCACATGATAAAAACCAGCGTATCTCCCTTGCGCTTTGGCCTCCGTGCCCTTTTTTACAAGTGCACTAAAGTGAATACTAGTATCATACCACAGCAAACGCATTCGACTCAACTGTAAATTTCTACT